>JACGDI010005241.1:1994924-2029200 GCA_014898725.1 Jacaranda copaia | reverse complement strand
AATCTTTTTTGTCGATAACCTCAGACCAACCCATCACTAAAGCTAGTCACCCACTCTTGTAAGCCACTTATCTACTATACCTAGCACTCTGCACCACATTGCATGTCACCTCTATGTTCTATAGATGGAATTAGACTGAAGTATATTTTCTTTTTCAAGGTGAATGAATTTATTCTAAATTATTTAAAGTTGCATACTTTGATAAAACTAATATACTATTGCAAGGGCAATTCATGCTTTGGCAAATTGGTGAATTTATTTGGGCAGAACACTGGTGAAGTTATGCTACATGCATTTTTCTTTTTGTCTTTTTTTTGATTACCTAAAAATCCAATCCTAGAACCCGAGACCGGGATCGGGTATTAAAATTTTGATCTTGGATGATTGGGTACCCTAATTGATTGTCCCAATCCCAAGGATCTCGGCTCGATGCCCACCCTTAATTTAATATGATGAAATCACAATTCTTCACATTATATAGTTTTTATGTGGCAAAATTACATTTACTCACAAATATATTGTCACGAAAGATTAATTTTTTTAGAGTGTGGCCTTTTCTTGTTTTCTTTTTTAATTTTACTTTTATTTATTTGACTTATTGTCATATGCTTAAAAAAATTAATTTTCTTGTAGAATTAGTAGAAGAGACGACTGATATGATATTTGATTACGCTAATGGTAATATTTAACTTAGTAATTATTTCTTAGGTTTTTCACGCATATTATTACAAGCAATTATTGATTAAATTTTCACATGTTTTGGTTAACTAAGGATTTGTGACTGAAAAGCAAGGTTGAGATCTTACAAGATGGCTAAGCACGGAAAAATATACGCAAAACTGTGGGGAAAAACCAAAAATTATTATTCCAGATGGGATTAACAAACCTATTGGGGAGCATAGTTCAAAACATACAACTCAAATAGGGGTCTTGATTAGGCTTGAAGCTCCAATGCAAGTTGATGGTTGGGCTAAGATTTCTAATGACAAGAAAGAAGTTCTTTTTAGAAAGTTGGTTGTAAGTATTTTTTTTAGTTTTTATTTTCTTTGGCTTTTCTTTTTTGTCAATAATTTTAATGATAAAAGCCATATATAACAAGAGTGTTTTAAATATTTAAAATTTCAAAGAATATGCTCAATTATGAAGTAGAGGAGCCTCATATTGTTCACTGCATTTGGAATCATTTGCTAAATAGTATTGTAGTTTTCATTCAAATGCCCATAAATATTTTTGAAAAATGAAGGCTAAAGGTGTTGTAGCACTAGCTAGACAAAATATATATGAAAAACCTATCAACTGCGGTGATGATTGGCTTTGGTTGTGTGATTTTTGGCAGACGGGAAAAACAATTTAATGTAAATATCATTGATTTAAATGATTTTAATAATCATAGTAAAATGCACTTTCATTCTACAGATTTAAGAATCAATTCATCCCATTAATAATTTTTTATTTATTAATATTTGTAGAAAGTTTCAGAGACCCAGTTGATATAGGGAAAAATTCAAGCACAAACATAAATTGGGAACTAAATCTTGTGTGGCACATCAATATAGAAATGTTAGTTATTTTATTTCTTAGTCAACCATATAGTTTTTGCTTAATTATAATCATACAAAAATGTTTTCATTTGCTATGTAATAGGATCTAGATGATATTGATAATATGTATGGGGAGGAATTTTATAATGCAAAAAATGGATAGGCAGATAAAGAGGTCAAGGCTAACTATGTAAGTTGCATTAAAGTTTTACTTTATTTTTTAATTTATTTCATCCTTTTACTTTATGTGGCTAGAGTAAGTAAACCTTTAAATATGAAAATGATTAGAAATTCTCATATTTGCATAATAGGCTATAGTGAAGGAATTGCAAGAAGAACACCAAAACTTTGCCCAATGGTTACACTCGTTTGAGTTTAGAACAAATTTGCATTTTAGTCTTTGGAGAAAATTTTTCTTATGCCAAATCAAAAGGTCTTAATCCAAAATAATTAGCTCATTTTACTTATACTTTTGAAGAATCTATTAGTCAAGCACAATTAGAGAAAGAGTTGACAACTACTTAAACTAAGTTGGAAAGCAAAAAATCTAAGTTAGGTCTTCAAAAGACTAAAAGTAGAAGATGTGGTGAATGTGCTGAGAAGATGACAAACAAAAGCTTTGCTGATATTATTAGTCCATCTGATTGGTGAGTGGGGTTTTATATTTGAGTTTGACTTAATTGTTAATACATCAAATTATGATATTTTTTACTTAATATATTGTTAAACCTCCTTCTAATAGAAAATTTTGTTGATTATATAATAATAATAATAATAATAATAATAATAATAATAATAATAATAATAATAATAATAATAATAATAATAATAATAATAATAATAATAATAATAATAATAATAATTTGTAATTTACTTCTGACTTTTATTCATACAATTTCTTCTTTTCTTTTTGATGTAGATGCTACCGTAAGATATGGATGGAACAATTGTTTGTTGGATTTGGATTGATGACATGTAGTGTTATGAATGGCAAGATTTAATTTTTTTTTTCAGCCTAAGAATTGTTTAATATTAGTTTGTTTCTTAGTCTAATACTATTTCTATTAAAGTTTATGTTGTTATTACATATATGCATCACATTTTTATTTTTTCCTTCATTCGTATCAATCTTATGTGTTTTTTCCTTTTATTTTGATTTGAACCTGTATCTGCTGATTTACAATGTTACTTCAATATTGACTGCAACTTAGCGCTGATGCTCATGGTGATGTTATTTTCTTGTTAACTATGAAATCTATATGCTGAAGCTAGGTGGTTGTTGGATATTTTGAATTTCTGGTGTGGTAAGGAATCCTGCTTTGCTATTACTAAATGGTATTTAGGTTGGTTTGATGTAGTTGATGGGATTTAATGAGTCTAAACTGGTTTTGTTGCTTCTAATCCTTCAAAATTGCTATGGTTTATAAATGTTGTTGATGCTATGAGCAACTTTCATTTTTGAATTTATTAGTTTTTCCTGGTTTTCTGGATTTTTTGGCATTTGCTTATCACCTTGTGGCTAGAATTTGGTGTTGGACCCCTTAGTTTAGGTATTCTTCTTCAAAAATTTGCATGTTATTTAGCTAGATTTTAGCATAATACTGTTTGAACTTAGTGTAAAATTGTTTTGTAGCTAGTTTAGTTGGGATCTTGTTGCACTTTTGTTTTGTAGCTAGTTTAGTTAGGATCTTGTTGCACTTTCTCCTCAATTTGTAGGCTTCTTATGGTTTGATATGTTGCTGCTTATTTGTTTAGCTTTAGCAAATCAGTTCATAACTTCGCTAGTTTGGTAGCCATAGAATTTGCAATTGCTTTTGTGTTGCTCACATCTTAAATTTTGATTGTTATTATGGTTCTCTCTAGTTGCTAATAACATGCTATTATCTAAGGAGTTCTCTTGGTTTTGCCTTTTTGTGTTGAGGTTAGCTTAGGCTTTGATCAATTTTCACATTAAATTTACTCTGTTTATAGTTTTGAGTTTGAGGTTATTAGAATTTGTTTGGCATAAAGTCTTTCTAAAGCATGTGACTTAATTTAGAGAAAACTATAAAGTTAGGGGTAATAAACTTTTGTAGCATCAACTGAAATGCAAATAACATTTACATGTTTTCACAAATAAATCTCTTCTTTAGTTCTTTCTAATAGTCCATTCACTAGAAGTTGTGCCCTCCATTATCTATTGCTAGCTCATCACTAATTACTAATTCATTCTACTTTTTAGTTTTATCATGATGTGTTATAACTCAAAATATCCCTACTTATTGAATTTGCCAAACATCTTACAAATGGTGTCTCTATAAATTTAATAAGGATGAACTAGATTTGAAAAAGAAAAAGAAAAAAAATTATACTATGAAATTCAACAGTAGCCAATCTACATAGAAACATATCCTAACATCTTGCTACTGATGCATAAATGCATTTTTTTTGCCTTTTATCTTTTTGATGCCGTTGATTGAATATGAGGTAAATGAATAGAGCAGTTTGATTTTCATTGAATTTTACATGAATTGATGCTTGAATGTGTAGTTGGACTTTGGATGCTTTTGGAAATTCAAATTTTGTTACTTGATAATTTTGGATGTTGTCTTTTGGAACTTATTGTGTGTTTGTCAAAAACTTCTATTGTTGTTATTGCCAATTTAAGTTGTTGCTTTGTGTAGCTAAATAGACCTTGTACGAGCTTGGGAATTGCTTGGAATGTTGATTCATTGTGCTAAAGTTTTGTTGTTCAGCACTAGTGATTGGCCTGAATTTACTGTGGCAATTTGCTACTGTTCGTGGTTTGGGATGCTAAACTGTGGAGGTGTCTGTTATTTGTTTAGAAACAAAAATACTTTTTTGTTGCACATTTGAGCTGCTAGTTTTTGGACAACCTTTTGGAGTAGCAAAAATTAGAGCATTAAAGCTAGTTTAGTTGTTTTGTGTAGCTAAAATGAGCTAATATTGCTCATGCTTTGATTTGGAATATGTTAGTAACCTGGATTTGTAAATTTTTGTCCCCAGTTTATGTAGCAAATTTTATAGCAAACAAATCTTGGATTGGATGAATTAAACTGTCTTAATTTTGGTATTCTGCTACAACTTACAACTTTGAGATATTTGTTGTCCTAATTAAGGGGTTGTTAAAATTTTGCCGTTGCCAAAATTGTACTTTATTTGGTTGTATCTTACTAGTTGGTATTTTTGTTTTTTGAAATCCAAGAAGTTATGAGCATAATCTAAACAAGATTTTGATGGTTTTGGTGTGATCAAAATGGCTACTAGAATAAGTCTTTTGTTGCTGGACAGTCATGCATCAGATTACATGAACCTTCAAATATGCTTGGAGACAATTTTCTAGTGGAAATTAATTGTGCTTGAAAGGAATATTTGGTTAATTGTAAAGGATTTGTTTTTCTTTTTCTTAAATGTTTAGAATAGGGCTTTGTTTTTTGCTAGAGACCTATTAAAATGGTGACATGACCTTAAGTCACTCTTTTGTCTTATTTGTTGCAAATTTTGATGAATTTTGGTGGAATGGGGGCTTGATCCTTGTTCATTCTTTTTTTTTTTTGTAAAAGTGCTAAAGCTGGGGCTTGATCAGGGGTTGCAACTTGAAGCTTAGGAGTCAAAATTGGGCCACAAACTTGTGTGAACCAGGAGTTGATTCAAGGACTTATTTTAGGAGCTAAAAATGTGCTGTAGAGAAGACTTGGCTCTTTGTACATTAACATATTTTATTGCCAAAATTTTGCAGGAATGTGTAATTGACCTTGAGCCATTTTAGGGGCCTTTTCTTCATAATTGATGGAAGTTGCGTTGAAATGAGGAATTGATTTTGGATCCTTGTCTCACTTTGCTGTAAAATTTTTGTGACTTTGAGGAACCAAACCCGACCTGCTGTACCTATTTGATTTGCTAAAATTGCGCTAGAGTTTTAGAATTTTGGCTACAAATTTTACATTTCTGTTGGGAAAAGGATTCGAATCCTGGCCTAGTTGTAATCTTTATCATGGGAAAAGTAGCTCTCTTCAATTAGAAGGCTTTTCATTGTCTTTTATATTTAATTTGAAGTATTTTCTTTTTCTTTTTCAGGGGAGATTAGTACCAATTGAAAATTTTATGAGGGAAGTAAGTACTTTCTTATTTAAAGTTGTTGCTTGGTACTCTTGACTTGTAATCCTCCATGGTTTCTAAAATATATGGAACCTATTCCAAGTGTTGAAAAAAAAGAAAAGAACTCTTTTGTTGAGCAAGGGTCTACTGTGTGTTCCGTTTATTGCTGCAATTTGGAGTCGAACTTTGGTATGGTACACCTTGTTGAAAATTGTTGCAAGCAGGATGTGGACTCTAATCTTTTGGAGGGTCATTTGTCTTGGGTGGAATTTTGTTGGATGGGGATTTTGAACCTGGCTTATTTGATGTCATTGGCAATTGCTTACTAGGGAATAAAACTTTGATGCCTCATGGACCCACTTTGGAGTATTAAATGTTAATTGCTGAAAATTGCTACAAATTTGGCTGCCTCGTGGATTTGAACTCTGCCCATTTGGAGGCCCAATTATTAATTGTTGAATGTGGGCTTTGAATCTTGTTGTCCTATGGACACTAAGTGAAAATGGTTAAGATGTATCGGGAATTGCTAAGAATTTGTACTTGCAAACTTGATTTTATTTCTATTTTTAATTTAAATCATGGAAATACTATAAGGAAAGTAAGTACTTTCTCAATTAAATTTTGCTCAAACAATCTTCACTTGTAATTCTATATTTGGTTTATAATAAATCTTGAACCTTATTTTTAAAAAAAAGTGATAGCGTAAGTGATTTCAATAATTAATGCACATAATTAACATAGAGTGTGCTGGGAATTGTTGATACATAATTTGGACTACTTGAATCCCAAATTTTGTGAGACTTTCTTGGCCAAAATTGTTTTTATGGTTAAACTTGATTTGGCAACAACAATTTGCAATATGGCAATCTCCTATTTGTATTATTCTTTTTGAAAGAACTATGAACTAATAAGTGTATTTTGCTTTTTACATTTCATCACAAGATTGTAAGGGAAATAGTACTTCCTTATTTATGCTTTCATTGATCAATCCATTCATTGTATAATTTAATCCACTCATTGTATGTAATTTAATTTTGGGGTCGTGGCCTTAACTCTCCATCTATTGTTGGTTTTTATAAAATAAAAAACTAATCTTGTTGCACATTCCACTAAATAAATTTTGAATTAATTTATCTAAATAAACATCCTATAAATGAAACGTATTTTGAATTAAAAAAAGTCCAATTTAAATTACAATATGATAAGTATATTTTTTTTGTATATTTAAATTAACCTTTTAAACTAAATTTACCTCAAAAGCAATTTAGCACTTTAAATTAAAAAGAGTCAAATTTAAAGGTTTTTCTTTATATTTCTTCAAAAATTAATTAGAAATAAGATCTTTTGTTTTGGATTGAGTATTTGTTTAGCAATAAGATAAATTTGCTTGTTGTAGATACTTTTTTTGGTAACCATATAGTATTAGTTGCTTTGAGCTTAACTAGCTAAATAAAAATATATATGCTTAGCAACCAAATTAAGTGGTCATTGATGATTAACTTAAAAGACTTAATGTGACCATTCAATATTTTGTTGTTAAATTGATTGCAATTAATAGTCATATATAGCGACCACAAAAATTCTTGCTAAAAACTAGCCCAACTTCAGTTACTATACCACATCCTAAGATTGATCAAATTATAGTGACCATTTATAGCAAAAAGAATATTGATTGATTGCAGAAAAAATTGAGTAACTTAACTTCAACAACCATATCACTTTTAGTTGCAAAAAATATATATCTAGCAACCATTTGTAGCATGCTAACCAGGGGTGATTCTTAAGCTAAGGTGTTACCAATTCAAACTTAAAATATAATTCAAAAGATAGCTAAGGAAACCAAAATTAACAAATCGCCAAGTGGCAATTCAACACTAAACCCAAAAGATCAACTCAGAGAGTGAATTATGTACATAACCAAAGTCTAAAGATCAAGCTTAAACATTTGCATAGTATTCCCAACTCTAGGCGTCTTGATTAGGTGTGACTTATAAATGTAAGCCTAGCACCTAATCTATTACAAAATATGTCTTTTCTTGGGCATGCCTCGAGCCCTCAATCCTTTATTTAATCATGTCTAGGAAGAGAACAAAAGATAACAAAAGGGGGTAAGTCATAATGACTTAGTGAGGGGAAATATGACAAAAAGACAAATAAAAATTGTCGAAGGTATAGAAATTGATAAATAGACTCACAACAAACAAAACTTTACAACATGAAGCAATGATGTAACATAGCACGATTGAAACCAATTTTAACAGGTTGTTGGGAACTCCATCCTTATTGCTCCCAAAATAAAACATATATAGTAATAAACAATAACACGGAGTACACTAAATGTAACAATTTTCCTTATTACTCGATTACCCAAGCACTCAGCTTGATACCTAAGCACTCGGCTCGGTAGACATGAGGTTTGGCCAGTTGCACGCTAGGTACACCGCTCATAGACAGCTAATCTCCAACTGCTTGCAAGTCAAGATCTTAAATAGAAACTAGTCGGGAGACTAGCCACCATTAGCCTATATTGCCCAATTATCTTTTCAAACCTAGTCTTAAGCTTAGTCCGACCCGTGGCATCCCATCGAGTGGTAACCCCCCAAGAGCATCCTCTAGGTGACTTAACAATATGCTAACAAATTATACATATTCAAATAACCGACTAAAATAAATTTGTGAAACCAAACGTAACATTACTATTTATAAATATTAGCCAACAAGGTTGTATAAATAATATATAGGACGATTTAAATAGGAGTACAAAATGAGACTCCATCAGCAAGACCAAACTAACAATATATACAGGGAAAGCCAGCAAAGCTATAGGGTATATAGGATAGAAACAGATATCGCAATAGGCATTCTAGGTACTAGAATGAGTATACTCAAATCCAATAAATAAACATAGAAAATACAAACATTAAGGATCATTCACTTCCCAAAAAATGAAAAACTTACCCTCATCTTAGATTTCATAGAAAATGCTACCTCTGCTTTACTGTCTTGCAAGTCCCAACTCCTCATCACCTTAGACCAAAAGAATATGTTTAATGTTAAAATGTTTTTATCGACCTTTAAACAATAATTAAACCATTATATCTTAATATCAGTTGTTTTACAATTAATACAATATTCTAAGGCTCAGCTCCAAAGATACTATAAGATAAAATGTTAATTATACTATCAATGCTACAATATTTACGAGACTTATATTGGCTCTGGTCAATAATCTATTCTTAAGTTAATAGTTCCTAATTTAACAATTTGAGTCCTATCTTGGCAATTTAATTGAAACATGTTAATCAATTCAGATTCCTGTAATATTTGGTCCTTGCAACATCCACAAAGTCAAATATAATATTACAATGGTTAAATCTAATTAAAGAGAATTCAATCTTTAATGATTCAGCACCAAACATCATTATATACAAAATTAGGGTTTTAATCATCTATTTTACTTAATTAATCAAAGATTGTATATATTTTATTGATTCAGGTCCACCCAACATTATACATATATCCATGGATCCTATTGTCTTGGTTCTAGTTATGTTCTTTCTATATCATTTTATAGTACATAAATTGGCAAGGTGATAAGAATAATACAAGTCAATTGGTAAAAATGCCAATTCCAAACAATTTTTGCCAAAGTTTTTATATTTCGGAGCTTAATCACCACAAACTAATACCACACATGTGACGACCACGCCAAGGCAAAAATTTTATCTCAGAACCATCGTACGTCACCATTTTTGAAGTTGCTAACTAGCTTTGCCAATCGATGTGTCTCAACACACATAATCAGTTGACCTGGTCTACTTTTAGATTTGCCATCAATTTATCATCCAATTTGCTAGAAAATTGAATTGGGTTTCTCCCTTGCCGTTGCTCACCACTGTATTCAATTCTCCTCCACTGGTGGCCCATTCAAGAAATTGAAAGCATCGAGATGTCCCTTGAGCTAAACCCATCACAACCTCGTACTCCAACTCAAGCTTCTGCCATTGGCGACACCATGCTTGCCACTTCTATTGTTGCTTGAGTTTCTCACTCAAATTTTGATTAGTTTACTGGTAGTTTGTGTGTGATTTTGGTATTAATATGTTTCATGGGCTGAGAAGAAAAGGTATGGCTAGTTTTGAATTTTGCTAGTGTTAAAGAAGAATTTGACGGAGAGGAAGGAAGGGTCTTGCATGCAGAAATTGAAAGAAAATTGGGGAAAAAGGAGGGGGGAGGGGGAATGATATTTAAATGATAGTTTTTGATAATTACGAATTGACTCCCTAGCTTTTTTTTCTATTTTCATTTAAGTCCTTCATTTGGTGAGTGTATTAGATTGGTCCACTTGACAAAAACTAATTTATTTTTGACCCCCAAAGCTTTCAAAAATCTTACAATTAAATATTTTTCTATTTACATTTCAACCCCCAAAACTTTTTCATTTTTTTTAAAGTTATCATAATGATATTTAAATTTTACCAATTAAAATTTTGGGGGTGTTTCAATCCCCCTCCCCTTAAAAGAATCTGGTCCCTAGATTCTTTCCTGACTATTGGAAAAGCTCAAGCTACTGTTGGCGCATGAAATTTTCTCACTCCCAAGTCACCTATTCCATATTTTAATTGCACCATAATACTTTTACTTGAGGAATTCTTAACTTCCTAAGCCCTCAAAATTTTTGATCTAAGATACGAATCGATTTCTCCTCGTAGGTCAGGCTACTTTCCAATGTATATCTTTATGTGAAATGATGTGGAAGGGATCAGGAAAATATTTTTTAGGTTGTGATACATGAAAAACATCATGTATTCTTATCAAGCATTGGGGTAGTGCTAGTTGGTAAGCTATGGGTCCAATTCTTTCACATATCTCATAAGGTCCAACATATCTCGAGCTAGGTTTTTTTGTCTATTTCAATCCTTCGAACATTTTTTCTCAGGGATACTTTAAGAAATACTTGGTTACCAATTTCAAATTCTAAATCTTTTCTCCACTTATTTGCATAGCTCTTTTATCAATATTGGGTTGTTCTCATTCTTTGTTTGATCATTTGTACCTTCTCAATAGTTTCTTAAATTAATTTTACCTTTAAAATTCCTAAGGACCTATCAGCGTTACTTCTATGTTCATCAAGGTCCCAATGTAATGGGGATTGACATTTTCTACCATATAATGCTTTATATGGGGCCGTCTAAATAGTTGACTAGTAGCTATTATTATAAGCAAATTCTTTTAGAGGAAGGTGTCTATTCCAACTCTTATCAAAATCTAAATTATAAGCCCGTAGCATATCTTTCAATATTTGAATGACTCTTTTTTACTAACCATCTGATTGAGGATGAGCTATAGAACTGAATCACAACCTCATTCCCAGATGTTCTTGTAAACTTTTACAAAGTCTTAAGGTGAACTTTAGATCTCGATTTGATACAATGCTAGTTGGAATTTTGTGTAATTAGACTATTTCTCTAATATGTTACCCTACCAGTTTCTCAATCCTGTTATGTGTTTCGACTGGTAGAAAATGAGCAGACTTGGTTAATTGGTCTACAATTACCAAATACTATCATATCCTCCTTAAGCCATCAGTAGACTTGTTACAAAATCTATAGTTACCTGTTCCCATTTTTAGTCAGGGATCGAAAGTGGTTGTAGCAACCTTGATGGTCATTGATGCTCTGCTTTTACTAATTGGTAAGCTAAGCACTTCTGCACATAGTCTGCAGCATCTTTTTTCATCCTATTCCATTAGAACTATTTTTTCAAATCTTGATACATCTTCGTGCCTCTTTGATGTATTGCATATCTTACCTGTATACCTCTTCCAATAGTCGTACTTTCATTTATTAAGGCTTGCATATTCTCCTGCGGAATAAAAGAGTACCTTGACTGTATGTACTAAATTCAGACTCTCCAAAATTCCTAACCACTTTCTTTTATTTCAATATCCAACTATCATTAATCTTTGATCAACGTGTTTCATTATACATTTCTAGCTGGACATTTACTTTGACAATCTAAGTTTATTGTCACATTCTTATTATAGCTTTTTCCCTTGGACTTGCTGATGTTCCTATTCCCAACATATGAGCCATCCTAGCCTTTAGGCTTAAGGCATCTACCATTACATTCACCTTTCGGTGGTAGATGATAGAAAAGTCATAATCCTCTAAAAATTCCATCCATCTTCACTGTCTCATGTTCAAATCTTTTTGTGAATACAAATAGTTGAGATTTTTATGATCAATGTATACTTTGAAAGTGGCCTTATAGAGATAGTGTCTCTATTTTGCCAATGCAAAAATTACTGCAGTTAGCTCTGGGTCATGAGTTGGGTAATTCTTTTCATGTGGTTTTAGTTTTCTTGATGCATAGGCAATGACTTGCCCTTTTTACATTAGAAAACATTTAAGCCTTATTTAGAAGCGTCCGTATACATAACAAAATCTTCTAATTCTTTTAGAAGGGCCAAAACTGGAGCTGAAGCCAATCTATACTTTCTTTTTAGGTTAACTTAGTCAATAGATCAACCATCTTAGAAAAATCTTGTATAAACTTTCAATAATAGCCGACAAGTCCTAAAAAGTTATTGACTTCTCTTACATTTTTAGGTCTTTCCTAGTTGATTGCTACTTCCGTCATAGAGGGATTGACCTCTACCCCATCTTGGGATATGATGTGTCCTAGGATTGCCATTTTCTCTATCCAAGTTTTACACTTATTGAACTTTTTACATACAACTTGTGTTCCCTCAGAGTTCTCAAAACCACGTGTAAGTACTTTGCATGCTCCTCTCTAGTTTTTGAATACACCAAATTTTCATCAATAAATATAACCATAAATTAGTCCAGATATGGTTGGAAAATTCGGTGCATCAAATCCATAAATGTTACTATAACATTGCTTAAACCAAACACCATTACTATAAATTCAAAATGAAGATATCAAGAATTAAATGTAGTCTTCAAAATATCTTCTTCCTTAATTTTTAGCTAATAATACACTTGTCTTAAATCTAGCTTTGAGAATATCATAGATCTCATTAGAAGGTCAAAGAATTCCTCAATATGCAATGAGGGGCATTTGTTTTCCATACTAACTTTGTTTAATTCCATATAGTCGATGCACATTCTTATGGATCCATCTTTCGTTTTGACAAATAACACTAGAGTTCTCTATGAAAAAGTGCTAGGTCTTATGAATTTTTTTTCCAACAACTCCTAGAGTTGATTCTTCAACTCTTCTAGTTTGTATGTGCTATTTAATATGGGGTTTTAGAGCAAGGTGTAGCACTGGGAAGAGTGTGAATAACAAACTTTATTTCTCTATTTGGTGGTAATGAGTTTAAATTTTTTGGAAATACTTCTGGATAATTAGCCACTATCTCCACTTATTCTATTTTGGCTGTGTCTCAAGGTTTATTGATAAGGTACGCTAAAGGCCTTGTTCTTATTCTCTCAAATTTTTTCTAAACTCTACCATGAATATAATTGGTATTGGGGAAATTGTACATAGAATGACAAGTTGGTATAGGTACTTTATCTCTGAAAGTGATGCACTTAGTAAAATGGTTTTACTTGTGTCTGATGTTGATACATCCAATCAGTCCAAGTGTTAAATTATATTCCTAAATAGGAATTTCAATAAGGTCAGATGGATACTCACTATCCCCAATCCTAATTGGGCAAGCCTGATACATAGTGTATGTTATTAACCCTATCCCTAATGGTGTCTGTACCTCTATTTGATAAGCTATGGTTTTGCGTTGCATATTCAACTTTTGAGAGAAGGATGTTGATATAGAGGAATGAGTAGCTCTAGGATCATATAAAGCCTTACCATGAATTCCAAAAATAGAAATCATATCTTTATCCACTTGATTAGGATCTAGTGCTTCTTCTCTAGTTAATGCTTATGCATGAGCTTGAATCTTTGGTTTCCTATTGGTTTCTACCACATGTTTCATTTTTCTTGCAAATGACGGGTTCCTTTGGTTAGGGAAATCTTTGATAAAGTGTTGGTTACCACCACATCTCATACATTTGCCCTATTTTTTACAACACTCGAACTCCTCATAGCCTAATCCTCTATAGAACCTATATTTCTTTGGTGTCACCCCTTAAGCCAAATCTACAGTCCCACCGGCCTAGTGTGCTTATTGACTAGTACCTCAATCTATAATTTTAGCTATTTCTTCTTGGGTTACTCTATCCACTAGAGTGCATTATTCCTTTTTAATCCTTATCCTCAATTTTTTGAATTTCCCACAGTTCTGATTCCACCTATAACACTTTGCTTACTGCATGTTTGAAGTTTGATAGATCACTTATGGCAAGGGCTCGTCTAAGTTCCAACCATAATTTTTTCACAAATTTATGGGTTTGTCGGTCCCAATATGCAAGTATGTGGGGGTGTATATTGAATTAGTTTGGTGAAAGTAGCCTCATACTGACTGATAGATGATGTTTCTTGTATCAAATTCATGAATTCTCTCTTTCTTGAGTGCTTGGCCACCAACGGTACATATTTATCCATGAACTCTCTGGTAAAGGTTTCCCAAGTTTGTTGAATCCTTTTTGCAGCCCTTTTACAGTCTATCATTTTTCACCAATTGTGTGTAAGACCTTCCAATAGAAATGTAGCATACTGAAAGATCTATTCTTCTGGGTAATGTAAGATTTCAAATATCTTCTCCAAGTTCTTAATCCACTATTTGGCCTTTTTGTCATCCTATCCCCCTAAGAATTTTGAGGGCTGAAAGCAAAGAAATTGCTCTAACGCCTGACCTTTAGTAAGTTTTTTAGCATTTCCTGCTTCATCACTCTAACTCTATTATTGGCAAAATTGCATAAATCTTTGTCACATTCAGTACATAAGATTTGCTATTTGACCTATAACTTGTTGATCAACCAGAGGGGCCTATGAGACTTCATCTTCTGGTAGTGGTTATTGTAAGGTGGGTGCTCTATACCTAGGTTATCTACCATGCAGCCTTCCTTGTCATTCTGCTTGAGCCTGAGTTGGTATATAAGAACCCTTCTGTGATGCCATTCTTTTCTAAAAGTAGGTTAAGATCCGGGATACTCTTTAACCTACAAATTATCAAGTTTGTATAATAATTAATAAAGTTATCATTAATTATTTCAAATCTCTTAAACTTGCATATAAAGTATTTAACAAATTTAAGTAGAATTCATTAGAATAGAAGTTTCGTCATTTATAGATCAACATAAGAATTTTTGTTATTATTCTGAGTTAGCATTAGCCACTATTTAATATGGTATATACAAAGTTAAAATTCTAAAATTTAGCTAAGCTAAGTATTCACTTAGTCATGAGCAAAATAATGAGGCTTAAGTTAGGGCATTACCCTATTAGTCTGGCTAACCTTAGCTTATTACATTCTCATTTCAATGGCTAAAAGTTAACACTAAAACACATGCATATATATAAGCATAATTACATATACAGAAGTCTTTCACTCTAATCTTCCACATTAGTAATGTTAGACTCCATATTTCCATCCTCATCTTTCTGCTCATCCTTGTTCAGTTTTATATCCATATCATCACTGCCTTTTTCAAATTCTTGAAACTCATTTTCTATATTAATCCCCTGAGGGATCTTAATCGGGGGCTCTTGTATGGGGTCCTCCTCAAAATCCTTCCATGTTGGCTCTCTAGGTTCCCTTCAGATACTTTCTCAATACGAACACCCTATCTCTGTCCGAACTCTAGGGGGGATGAATTGTTGAGGGTTCAGCCTCGTACGCTATCCCAACCTCAATAATTTGATTGATGGCACTCCTATAGTATGCCAACATCATTTTTACTTTATCCATAATCATTTGGGTTGTAGCAACAATACTACTATGATCCACCTCTAAAATTGCAAAAGTCTTATCTATTTAGGCTCGTACCATAAGGAACCTCTCAATTTGTCCTTCAACTATTTTTACTTTCTCACTCTTCCACTCTATTTTTTCCATAAGCCTCTCTACAATATCACTTTTAACCTAAACTACTATTTTTAAATAATATGTCTCCACTCTCTTTTCTATCAATACCTCATGCATGTCACAAAGTCAATCCTCATAGCGTTGGCATCGCTCTAATAATATTGCCCATTCTTGTTCTAAACTCTAATTCTCTATTCTCAAGATTCCTTGCCGTCTTTTTTCATAGGCATCTTTCTTTTTCTTTGTTCTCATGTCATCTTACAATATAAAAATTTATTTCATTAAAACCATACTAGTTAAGTTTATTTCCAATTTCCTTAATCACAAGAAAGTTTTCAATCAAACACAAGATGCCCAATGTTTAATTCTCAATCTAAAGTCTAATGTTCATTTTTCAAAAGTGAAGATTATAGATTGGCTGGCCGCCTTGGGTATAATCTCCTACCTCCTAATATTGAACACTATACCCAAGAGTTCATACCTTAACTAGCCTTCTGTCCTACAGACTAGCCACAAAACACAATAATACTTATTTACCTAGGTCATCATCAAACTTAGGCTCTGATGTCACCTTTGTGGTGTCCCAACTAGGGATGATTTCTAACCTAAAGTGCCACCAATTCAAACTTAAAATATAATTTAAAAGATAGCTAAGGAAACTAAAATTTAACAAACTTACCAAGTGGCAGTTCAACACTAAATCCAAAAGATCAACTCAGAGAGTGCATTATGCACATAACAAAAGTCTTATGATCAAACTTAAACATTTACATAGTATTCTGAAGTCCAACTATGTTGATTAGGTATAACCTATATATACAAGCATACAACCTAATCTATTACAAAACATGTCTTTTTCCTAGGCATACTTTGAGCCCTTAATCCTTTATTAAGTCCTATTTGGGAAGAGAATAAAAGATAATAAAAGGGGGTAAGTCTTAAGGATTTAATGAGGGAAAATATGACAAATAGACAAAGAAAAACTTTCGAAGGTACAAAAATTGATAAATAGACCCAACAATAAACAAAACTTTACAAAATGAAACGATGATGTAACATAACACAATTGAAACCAATTTTAATAGGATGTTGCAACTTCGTCCTTATTGCTCCTAAAGTAGAACATATATGGTAATAAATGGTAACATGGAGTACAACAAACATGATAATTTATTTTATTACTCTATTACCCAAGCACTCGGCTCGGTAGAAATGCAGCATGGCCGGCTGCATGCTAGATCCTACCACTTGCAGGTAGCTAACCTCTAACTACCTACAAGTTAGGATCTTAAATGGGTACTAGTAGAGAGATTAGTCACCGTCGGCCTACACCACTCGATTGTCCTTTTGGGCCTAGTCTTGGGCCCATACTGATCCATGACATCACATTAGGTAGTAACCCCCCAAAAGCATCCTCTAGGTGACATAATAGTATGCACCAGATAATTCATATTCAAATAACCGATCAGAAAAAATTTGTGAAGTCAAATGTAGCAATACAATTTGTAAATATTGGCTAATAAGACTATATAAACAATATACAAGATGATTGAAATAGGAGTACAAAATGAGACTTGGTCAGCAAGATCCAAAAAACAACATATATAGGGAAAATTGGCAAGGTTATAAGGTGTACATGATAGAAATAGACATTGCGACAAGTATTCTAGGCATTAGAATGAGTATAGTCAAATCCAATAGATAGACATAGAAAATACAAAAATTAAAGATCATTTACTTCCCAAAAAAGGAAAAACTAATCCTCATCTTAAATTCCATAGAAAATGCTACCCTTGCTCTATTGTTCTCCAAGTCCTGGCTCTTTGTCACCTTAAACCAAAAGAATGTGTTTAACGTCAAAATGCTTGTATCAACCTCTAAACAATAATTATGCCATTTATATCTTAATATTGGTCATTTTACCATTAATATAATATTTTAAGGCTCGACTCCAAAGATACTATAAGATAACATGTTAATTATACTATCAATGCTGCAATATTTACAAAAGTCATATTTGCTCCGGTCGATAATCTTTTCTTAAGTCAATAGTTCCTAATTTAACAATTTAAGTCCTATCTTGGCAATTTAATCGAAACATGATAATCAATTTAGATTCTTATAATATTTGGTCCTTGCAATATTACAAAAAGTTAAATATAGTATTGCAAAGGTTAAATCTAATTAACAAGAATTCAATCTTTAATGATTTGGCACCAAACATCATTGTATACAAAATTAAGGTTTTAATCATCTACTTAACTTCGTTAACAAAAAATTATAAATATATTTTACAAATTCGAGTCCACCCAACATTTTATATATCCACGCATCCTATTGTCTTGGTTTCAGTCATGTTCTTTCCATATCATTTTATAGTACAAAAATTGGTAAGGTAACAAGAATAATACAAGTCAATTGGTAATAACCCCAATTCCAAATAATTTTTACCAAATACTTTATTGTTTGGAGCTCAATCACCACAAACCAATACCTCACATATGACCACTGCGATGAGATGAAAATGCTTTCTTAGAATTGCTGAGCACCGTTTGCCACCAAAGTAGCTAACTAGCATAGCCAACTGATGCATCTCAACACACACAATCAAATGCCCTAGTCAATTTTTAGCTTTGCTGCCGATTTACCATCCAGTTTGCTAGAAAATCAAATTAGGATTCTCCCTTGCCATTACTTGCCACTGTATCCAATTCTCCTCTGCTGTTGGCCTATTTGTGAAATTGAAAGCATTAGGATGTTCCTTAAGCTAAACCTATGACAACCTACTACTCCAACTTAAACTTTCGCCATCGCTAACACCACACTCACTACTTCCACCATTGCTCAAGTTTTTCATTCAAATTTCTATTACTTCGTTGGTGGTTTATATGAGATTTTGGTATCAATATGTTCCTTGAGCTGAGGGAAAGAGGTTGGTATGGCTAGTTTTGAATTTCACTAGTGCTAGAGAAGAATTCTATGAATAGAAAGGGAGGGGCTTGTATGTGAAAATTGAAGAAAAAGGGGAGAGGGGAATGATATTTGAAGAATAGTTTTCATTAATTACAAATTAACACTTATAATTTTCTTTCTATTTTCAATTAAGTCCTTCATTTATTAAGTGCATTAGATTAGCCCTTTGACCTAAACTAATTTATTTTTTATCCTCAAAACTTTCAAAGATCTTACAATTAAATCTTTTTCTATTTACATTTTGACCCCCAAATTTTTTTTCTCTTTAAATTTATCATAATGATATTTAAATTTTTGTCACTAAAATGTGTTACACATTTTATTATCATAACTGAGATTTTTGTTGCTAAAACTATTTTTTCTTGTAGTGGATTGCAAGTTCCCCATTGAAAAGTGGGTATAAAAAGAGGAAAGCAAGAGAGAACATGAGTAAAGAACATGTTAGACCAACTCATACAGATTCTAAAGTAACCTATGCACTACTTATTCAAAAAATAGTCAAAAGCAAAACTAACATAACTTATCATACAAACATCATAAACCATTCAGGCAAAAGAATTATTAAATGATCCATGAAATTATCAGGTTGAATCATATTTTGTAAACATTCTTGCATTATTTATTCAAATATTGAGGATAGAAAATTTTAGGCTTGTTTGGTTTTATTTTCATATCCAATTTTCATTTCCATTATTTCTAAAATTTGAAAAGTTAGTTAGTGAAAATTAGTTAAAATTAAGTTCGAATTTGGATAGATTGTTAAAAAAGTAATGATTATGTTGTTTTTTACAGGTTGTAGGTGGAGAGAGATAAAAATAATAGAATAGTGAGAAGATATATACATTATTGGGAAAAAATATATAGGTTATTGGAGAATGTGCTTTGAAAATAAAAGTGAAATTGATGTTGGATGAAAATGTGTAAAAAGTGATATGTTTCATTTCTAAAATAGCAGAAAATGTGGAAATGGACTTTGAAAATGAAACTGAAGGGCCTTAAACTTCTTTCAAATCAAACTTTCAAATGTTAAAGATACCCAATTAGTAGTTTTCATCTTTAATCTTTTATTCAGACCTTCAGCATTAAGAGTTGAATTTAGAAGCACACATACACATGCACATATAGAAATATATAAATGTGCACGCGCGCGCGCGCACACACACACAGAGAGAGAGAGAGAGAGAGAGAGAGAGAGAGCGAGAGCGAGTAATTTCTTTTTAGTTAGTTGAGCAAGTATTGATCTATGTTTCCTCTCTCTCTTTTTTTCTTTAAAATTCCTCCTAACGTTTTCTTTGTTTGTTTATGTTGAGTACTCATAATATAGCCAAACTGAGTACCTAGCATTTCTCATAACTTAAGATCACATGTCAAATCTAACTAGATAAAATAGAAGTTGCATGAAAAGATAAAATATGAACTAAAGAGAAGTAAGCAATATCATTTAGAGTTAAATATTGTTCGACTCCCAGACAAATGTTGGATTAGGATAACTAACATCATCAAATAAAAATCTCCATACTATACTTGACACAATTACACAAAAGAACTTGTATTTGCAAAATAGCCAAAATAAGTCAGGTCCTAAGAGAAATAGAAGCTAACTACGTGCACATGACATGCCAAGCTCAATGAACAAGGTAGGGGCTACTTAAGGTTTGGGGTCTCATAGCCAAATTCTTAGTTAAATCATCCCATTTATATTCCAAAATTATTTTTATTTTCTAATTAAAGAATTGCAAAAGCTTATGGAAATATGTAATACATCAACAAGAAGCACAAAATCCTCAATCTAACATCTAAAAAAAATTAGCATCTTAATCTAGAAGCTATTACTTGGCAAGAAAGCTTGCCCACCTTGGAAGTTTAAATTTAAGCATATGCTAACAGTTTGATAGCAAGAATTTTTGTTAGAATGGGGACATTCATGGTAGTTTATTGGGATAGGAAGTGCCTCTGTCAGTATAAGCATCTAGTTAGCAAGTTTTATTAGATATTATCTAGTCTTTGATAAGTGGTACTCGGTATTTTGTGAAACTTCTAAAGCACATTATAACTTTTTTTTCTTGAAAGGCATGATACTTGTGATGCAGTAGTCTTTTGCATCTATTTAGTAAAGAGTAAATAAAACATGCTTTCTATTTCCCAATTGACACTAACTTCCTTACTCCAGCTTTTTCGCACTAAAGTATTAGGGTAAATAGTATACACCATGTCAACGTATAAGGTCATGTGCACTTTGTCCTTCAACCATTGTAAATGTGTGAAACGATTATCCAACCTTAGCTAAATGTGCTTGAATACCGTCTCATTTCATGTTTTGGAAAAATATTCTACCAAAGATATTGGAATACTTTGAGTATGTTGCACTTTACCTCCTTAACTTTAACAAATTGTGCATTTAACAACCTAATCATTCTAAACTATTGCACTTTTATTATTAAAATTTTTATTTTTATGGAATAAAATGAAATACTTTATAAAAAATATTATCATATAGTAGTCACTTGTTAGTATATGGATAGTTAAATCAATTCGAGTTATTATATAATTTCAAATTAATTTTAATTATATTTTACTTAGTATATATGCATGAGATGGTTAAAACTAATTTTATAATTATACCCTAATTGATTTTTATATCAATGTAATACTTGTTAGCAAATGATATTTAAAATATTTTAATTTAGATAGAGTAATAAATGAGAGAGATAATGTTGATACTAAGATCTATATCATTTGCTATCAATATTCATTCCACTAGTGTCACCTATATATGTTTTATTCAAATTAAGACTCTAAACCACTTACACTCTTAATTAAACAAATAAGCATAACTTTAAAACTAGACCCTAACAATCATTTGGTAATAGAACTCTTCAAATAATTTTTAATTATCTTACACACATTGATTTAATAAATTTTAACTATTAAGTTGGTTTATACATTTTAGATAACTTAAGTTGATTGAACTGGTGATTTATTGACAATTAAATAATATACTCTAACAATTGTTGGCTAAATTTTTTGCTTTGTTCCACCAAAATAAGAATTTAATGCAAAGAATGGCATTTTAAAGTACTTTGAGTGGCTAAATATAAATATTTTAAAACATCAGGAGTTAAAATGCAACAACTTTAAAATAAATTGCTGGAAAATTAGAGCATGGAGTGTTTGAGCACATTTAGCGAAGGTTAGGTAATAGTTTCACACACTTGCAATGGTTAGGGGGCAAAGTGCAAATGACCTTATATATTAGGGGAGTGTATACTATTTACCAAAAATTTTAATTTTTTTTTCAAAAGGTCCATTTTATATTCTACCATTTTACCTGCTTCTTTTATTTGTTACTGTTTAGTACATATATTAAAGCTATTTGTCTAGAAGTTACATATCTTTTCTATTAACTTCTAAAAACGAATACTACTCATTATGATCTTTTCTTTAGCTTGACAATCACTTGAAGTCCACCCAACAAATAAAGCCAACTAGTTCTCATTCATAGCTATTACTGAATTAATTTATGCTTTTAGTTTTTCTCTACAATCTCAAGTAGTTATCAAGTCATTCTAGAAACGTGCATCATATGCACTACCTAATTCACATAGCTTGAATGACAATAACATATAAATTTTCAAACTACTAACTATAGTTTCCATCTTGTGAAATGAGAACAATATTACGTCCGAAAACGTAAGCAAGTTTGTAAATTTTCATCCTTGCTTTCTTTGTTTCCTTATAATCTTCATTGCTTAAGTTTAACAACCGAAGTTGGGGATTAACAAATTAAAAGCATTAAGTATCAAGGTCCCCCTTTTCCAATTGTTTATCTTTTCCTTTTTTTCAAGATTATTTTTCAATACTTTACATTAAATATGTTTTTAATTTGAAAGGAAAAAACAATGAAGGTCTTACATCAGTGGACTGTACATTTGCATGCAACCAAATCAATCATAATACTCTCCTTTCTACTTCTATCAATATCAAAATTTTCTTGCAAAAAGATTATCATATACTAAATTTTGCCACCTATCAAGAATAAGGAAGGCATTAGAGCACAATTCTACAACCCACTCCGTGTATTGGCAATTTGTTTAATCATTAGGCATGTTCTTTATCCATAAAGCCTAGCCGAAACCTCATAGATATCCAAAAATTAAAAAACAGAAGAACTGTGAAGTACTATACCATTGAAGAAAATTTTCCCCTTTCTATTAGAATTAATTTTTTTCCCCTAACATTGTCAACCAAAGCTCTGATTTTTCAAGCAAAGAACTAAAACATGTAAAGGATAGCAAAATTAGGCCAACTGTGCTCATAAAAACTCAACTCTTCTCCATACATTCATTAAAATATTTCAACGAGCACATAATCGTAGTGAGTTGAACCATCATTGAGAAGAAAAAGAAACAACACAAACTTGTCTTAATCTAAAACAATATTGACACCATTAGAAGGCCTTCATTTGTTCGAATTTCACACTAGCAACTTCAAATTTATATTTCAAAACATCTATTATGTCAAATGCCAATGTCTGTGTGTCTGGCATCCCATTTGTGAGTGGCTATATAGAAACTTAAATTAAAACAATTAATTTTGAGACATTAAAAATATTCCATGTTCCAAAACTTCAAATTAGTGGAATCTCATTTCATGGGTCAATTTTTTTCCTTCTTTCTTTTAATTTTTATTTTTTAATAAGAATAATTCTAGTGGCATCCAAATTATTGATCTTCAAGGGGAAGAAGAATACCTTTTGCAAAACCACGAGCAATTAATTTGATTGTTTTTTCTCTCAGTCGACTGGTGATGACGAGCAAGGGGAGACTCCTTTCTGAATTTGCTTTTAACATCAATTTTATGAGTTCTCTTTGCATAGTTTGCTTTTGCACCCTAAAGTTACACCACTTGAGTACTTTCCACCATGAATGAATTAAATAGCAATTTTCATCCTAAACTTACAGTTTTGTTGGACATGGAACCCTTCCCAGTTTTAGGCCAAATATCTAACTAAAAGAAGGGCAAAATGGTTCCAACAGACAAAATTCATTTTGGTTTTTGGCACAACTTTCCTTAAATACAAAAATTTACAACATGTAAAAATAGAGAAAAAAATGACTTTGACATTAAGGGAGTGATTATTCATGTAAATTTTTAAATATTTGTTAGTTCAATTTCTACTTGATTTTATTATGGTGAAATAATTCTAAGTATAATAGACACTAGATTTATTTGTGAAATAATTTTAATCTTATGTTAGTTAAGAATGTTTGAAGTTTGTAATTCATGTTTTGTTTTCGTTTGATATTACATTTTGGTTTATTCAGTTATGTATATTAGTTAGGGTTAACAAACATGCACGATATTTTCCTTTGTTAAGGATTTGCTTAAGTAATTTGATAGGATGAAGAAAAGAAAAGAAATGAGCTTTATCAAACTTTTCACCTCGTACTATCAAAAATATCAAGATTTTTGTTCATCGAGATCATGGAATACCTGTATGTGGCAGAAATAAGAAGGTGTGCTATGTAGTCTGTAAATATTGTATATATAGATTATATACTTGATGTAAGTGAGAAGAATACTGAATATGTTGGAATGAGTACTGCATAGATGAATATATTTAATTAGTGTAGGTGATCCTAATTATTGAACACGTAGTATATATGCTGCATATGAACTTAAGTATTGGATAGTTATTCAAAGAACATTGCATAACTTATTATGTACTGCACATGATTGTTTTTTAATTATATATTATATTTTTTTTAATTATGGATTTGTTGTTTCATAATTGTATATTCTATATGTTGTAGGAGAAAAAGGAGAAAAATATTCTATCATTGAGATAGGATATGAATGGAGCAACAATTCTAACTTATGACCATAGATTTCTCTATTTTAATGTTGAGTAATGTGTATAGAGGATTATTTGGATAGTTTAATACTTTTATCCCTTGTCTCATCCCATCACTCTACATCTTATATGCATGGTTGTAATTTGAATTATATAGATGATCAATATGTATACTGATTGAAAATTGTTTTGACAATAGTTGATCTAGATATGATTATTGTTACTTAAATATTTGTTATAAATTGTTGAAACATTAAAATTTTCCTAGGTATACATAGTATCCATATATGCATCTATTGGACTAGTAATAACTAATGTAGTATAATAAATTACTTATATATAAAAATTTGGAAGTTTTTATTTTACCATGCCTTACAAAAAACAATCCTAAAACTAATAAGTTTGTAATATAGTAGGTGAGAGAAATAAGAGAGAAATTCAATATGTTGTCAACATTAAAAAGTAATATTAGGGCAAGTAAGACCTTGTGCTTGCAAGCCTTTTCTGCCTACACATATCTTGTGCTTGGGTGCATGGCGAGTGCTTACATGTGCATAAAATGTTGCAAAAAAGAGTATTAGATCACACAAATAAAATGCTAATTGCATTGAAAATTAGTATAAGATTTTTAACATTTGATATCAATTTAATCAAATTAGGCTATACAACTAGTGAATATAAAACTACTCTGTCATAGCACTAGATATTGAAAATAAACTAATATTTTTCCATGATAGAGTACTGGTTTCTAGAAAATTGAGGTATAAGTTTTGTAAGAAGTGATATTTTTCTTAATATATTTTAAGTTATGTTATATGTAACTATTTTATTCCTTGTATAACTATCGTAAGATGAAGTCATAGTCATTGCATAGATGCATTAATGATACACTATTTGTGCTAGGATATTGATGAAAATTGATGCATTTACCATGTATAGAGGATACAAACTTGAAATTATTATTTCTTATAGGGGTCGCAAATGGACGGGTTGGGTCGGATATAAGTTGGGTCTTTATGGATTGGATTTAAAATAGGTTTATATTTATGGGTTGATAAAAAAGTACATCTTTTGATAAATATATTAATATATTATCTTGTTAAATTATGGTCTTTTATCTTTATTTTACCGTATATTAATTAATTATTACTAAATCATCATTTATGAATTAAATAAAATAAAATTCCATTGAACTTGTGATTGCGCATTTTGTACTTATTTTGTCACGTTTGTATCTTTGGTTTTCACACAAATTAGCAATCTCATTTAATGAATGAAACAAGAACCACCTAAAATGCATAGATTTTTCCCATAATTATGCTACTAAACTTATATTCCATTGTCTTAAGTTTGAGAGGTGAATGAACAACCCAGTTCAAATTAAAATTCACTAACTTAAATCTTTGCATCCATAGCAAATCAATAGTCAAAATCAAATCAGGAGTTTCAAACTTAAATTATATATATGACAAATCAAGAGCCCAAATAAAATTAAACTCTCTAAATAAAATCTTCTCATATATAGAGCACTCTTTAATGGAAAAAATTATTTGTTTGCTGGTGGCTCAAAAGTTGAACTGCTATCCTATTCAACACTGTATTTTTACACTGCAACGTGAGAAAATTGAAGTTGAATTTTGCACTTACTTAAGAATAATTAACAAATTAATAAATATGAAATGTTGACCTTAGCAAGTTAACATGGATATGAAGCATTGCTAATATGGGCAACCAACTTCTCAATATCTATTAAGAGATCTTCTTCCTCTTCCTCATACTTAGAATTGTGAGTTGTAATATGAAATACAATCATATCAATGACTCAAAAACATAAAGTACATTTTTAAAAAACTTATAAATATGGAAATGACGATAGAGATTTAGACCTCCAAACCAATTACAACCATATAAAATTGCTTGTTAGAACTGAACTGCAAAACTTTCTAATACTTCTACTATCATTGGTGAATGTAGATTCAGAAGTAATTTTAGTGATTAGAATACTCGAACACCATAAGCCATCAAGGTAATCATGAGATATCTAACACTTCTCCCCAATAATCAAGCACATCTAGATCTAGAAATTGTTTCCTATTAATTAGAGTCTCATTTAAGTATAGTACTAACTGTGATTGGCTTTTAGCCTCTGCACATTAACTTCTATAAGAATCAAACTCCTATAACAAATGAAACACTTATGGACTTTAGTTAAAATTAACAAAGTAAAGAAGATAATGAAAATAAAAGAAAAAGATATACTCACATCCATCACAACATGCATATCATCATTGAAGGGGATGCATGCAAGTACTCCTCAAATAATAACTGCATCTGATCTCTAAAATGATTAACTTTCTCATGATGTAAAAGGGTCAAGTTTTTTGAAGCGAAAACTCCACGAACTTAAGCAACTAGGAAGGATAGAAAATTTCAATATGGTACTATAAGACTCTTAATATTTATTGAATTTTGGTTTCATGTCTATTGCCATTATACTTATAGCAAGATCATTACTTACCAATTTCTTTTGTATATGTATTTGTATTTACCTAACATTTCAAAAATAAAGGTTTGATGTTAGGTATCTATGTCCAGAGAAAACTCAGTCATATCACGAAAAGATAAAAAAACCTTGTGATTTTTTCCACTTGAGTCCACTCTTAAAGTGATGGGCACCACTTATAATTTGTATCACCAAGCTTCAACTGATAAAATGCAAATGAATACAAGATAGTATTATCTAACATCAAATAAGTATAGTTCCACCTAGTAGGAATATCTTGTTAGTTTTAAGACCCGTTGCTTTACACACTCAACAGATTTTAGGATATCCTTTCGCATACTTTAGCTATCATGAATCTTTTCAACACATGTTTCAATGGTTTTGAAACTAGCTCGCATGATCAAATTCAAGATATGAGCATCACATCTCACATGTAGAAATTCACCATTACACATCGAAGAATTTATCAAAGAAAGATGATTTCTCTATAAATCAACCACACCATCATTACATCTTGAATTATCTAAAGTTATTATAAAAACTTTCTTCTCAATCCCCCATTGTTGTGTGAAAGTAATTAATTTCTCACCTATATTTTTGACCGTCATTTGGAGGTGGGAGATACAGAAAACAAGCACTCTTTTTTGCAATGCTAATCATTCTCAACATAATAAGTAGTGACTATCATATAACTGTTCAATACAAGTGAAGTTCATAAATTAGAAGTCAAGCACATTCTACTAGTGATAGATTCCAAGATTTTCTCTTCTCCATTTAGTAAATTTTTAAAAAATCTCCTTTTACTGTATTACATGATTCATGCACAACCTTAGTATTTAAGTAAGAAAAAAACATCTATCATGTTGTCATGCTCAACAACTTTAAAAAGATAATTATGTCTAACCATCGTTTTGGCTACCTTTCTCCTAAATATAATTTGATCAAATTAATCATTTTAGGGCTCATAATCACATTCATTGCAAAATTGACGAATATCCTTAATATGACGTTTTAAACTACTTGTCTTACATTGGCCACTAGCAGTAAACTTATCAAATATTTGCCAAACGTTAGAAGTATATTTCTTGGATCTTCTTGGCCTAATCAAAGGACTACTTTCACTTCATGTGTGATCATTTTCAATTGCTCAATTTTGGTGCATAGGCTATAGAAAAAGAATAGAACAAGAACAAAGGAAAAAAAATGCAAAACACATCAAATTAGTAACACTCTTTCTAGCTTATATTATAATCTCAACAATGAGAGTCACACTAAATAGAAAGATTTCTTGAAATTGCTAAATTGCTAAACAGATAGAAAAGTCTCAATCACCAACCAAATTCTATTTAGTAAACACAAAATTGACAATCCAAAATCCCACAAGCAACAAATTAGAAAAAGAAGTTCAAATCTATCTATAATAAGAAGTTCTTGCCAATGTCAATAAATGCTAAATATACTTTTATACAACTTAAATTTGAGCATAATACATATTTCTATCACAATATAACAATAATTTTTATTTGTTTCTTAAAGTAAATATATCTAAAATCAGTTGTATTTAAGCAAATTATTTCAATATACAAATAATTTCTTCACGACAATATCCAAAATTGTAATCCAAGAGTCAAATTCTAGACTTTCATAAACTCCAATGTAGAAAGTAATTGCAACTGCTTCTCTATAAACTATTTATAAGAATAATTCACTTATTTTGGCTCAATTCATTCTTATTCTTACCACCCAAAAGTATTTTTTTATCAAAGCAAATGAATGTGTTTAAAAAAAATAAACCTTCATCACAGCCCACCAAACAGAATAATCAATTTGTTTCTAGATTATTACAACCCAAAATTCACAAATAAAATAAATCCTAAAATATGCAACATAATATCTAAAAATACATAATCATATATTTCGGAAAAAAAAAAGATAGCAAGGCATGAAAATAATTTTACAAAATTTGGGTTGTCAAATTACAGATGCATGGCTGGCAGCTTCATAAGTAGTTGCGATAGATAGAAGTGGTGAAACACACAAAATTGGTCGGTAGATTTACTTGAAACTATTGAATTTGGGTGCTTGGCTAGCAGCTCTGCTAAGTGGCAGTGGTGGATAGAAGTAGTAAAACACTAAAAATGGCAGATAGATTTACTTAAAGCTAGGATGAAGTGTTGAAAATATTTTCTCAAATTGGCTGGAGCTTGTTAATTTAGGGTTGAAATTGGGTTGATCCATTTACAATCCATATTCAACCCATTTTACACCTATTTAGTTTTGAAGCCCAATTAAACCTATTTGAGACCTACCCATACTAAATCGATTAGAGCTTAGTTAGACCAATCCATTTATATTATTTTAAAGGCAACCTAACCCAATAGGTTTTGGTTGAAACCATGGTCTTAAACCTAGTTTGTGACCTTTAATTTCTTACAATATATTATATTTCAAGCCCAATTAAACTTATTTGAGACCCATCCATACTAAACCTATTAGAGTCTAGTAAGACCAATCCATTTATATTATTTTAAAGGCAGCCCAACCCAATAAGTTTTGGTTGAAACTATGGTCTTAAACCCAGTTTGCTACCCCTAATTCTTACAATATATTATATTTCAACTTTATTGAATGGTAGTGCTTCATTCAAGACAAACAATACTTCTATTTTAGTATTCAATATTTCATTAGAGTAATTTTATACTCATGTTATATGGCCTAATTTTTCTCAATTTATTAGCAAAATGATAAATAAGATAATATAAAATAATAAAAACATGTATTTTTCTAGTAATAATTGGGATACAGACATGTTCGAATTGTAGAGAGCTAACTATTTACATCCAACAAATTACATTCTCCTTCATATTAGTGTAAAAAAATATTATAGATTGTAAATGTATTATTTGACATCAAATTTGAAGTACAAACAATGCTTCATGACTTTATTCATTCTAGAACTAAGACATTATGCTATAATAGTTAAATAAAGACTAAATTAACTAAATTTAATATAATTGAAAATGTATGCAATTGAGGGAAATTAAGAGTTGGAACTATAACCCCTTACATTAGTTTGGAACATTGAAGAGAACTGTGAGACATGGATAGACATGAAATCTTTGAGAATACATATTGCCTGGTTTGTCCTAAGGAGTCCAAGATAATTCAAAATTGGAGCTTCTAAGTTTGTGCCCATTTCTAGTGATTTGTATAGAGAGGCTTCTCATTTCTTTATTTGAACCGCTTGACATCCAAAAAGGTAAATTATTTAATGAGGAATATACACAAAGGCATTTGTGAAAATCACTGGTGAAAAGAGCCCTGACAGCCATAACTCATAGCAAAGCTACTTTTGGCCAACCATGCTGAAAGATACCATAGACTTAGTTCAATAATGCCAAGCGTGTCAAGAACATACTAGTATTGCTCACCAACCTAGCACCCTTTCCAAACCTAAACAACCCTTGCCCTAGGACCTTTCTCATTGGTTTCTGGCTATATAAATTCTTGGTTGTTACAATAGACAAATTCTTTAATTAAATGAAGGTGAAACTACTAGTCTTCATATTAGAAAGAAAAGGTAATGAAGTTATTATAAAAGAACATAATTGCCAACTTGGAATTTTATGGCTAAATTGGCAATTATCTGTAATCAAATACTGAAACATGGTTTTCTTAGGTCAAGCTCGAAGATTACTATAGCAGATCAACAATCAAGCAGTTTTGCATGTTGGTGGCCAATCCTAAGCTAATGGATAGACAAACGTCAAAGATCAAAAAGTTCTTCAATACTTGAAAAAGATTGGGTTGTTTCAAAAGAGCTTGGGTACAAAATGTAGTGGTGCATAATGCACCATGACTAAGACTCCCCAAGAGAAACACTTTTCAAATAAGTATTTTGAGTCGAGGCAGATGCACCTGCAGAAATAGGATAAAAAAGTTAGAGAGTAAAGAACTACCAAAAAGTCCAAAACTTAGAAGGACTACTCATGGACCTTGATTTGCTCGAAGGAAGTAGACATATAGATGGGTGAGCTAATGTACAAGGCTTGAATGACTAAATATTATAATCCAAAGGTAAGACCTTGAAGTTTTTTCATCAGAGATATGGTGGTGAGAAAAGCCAGATCCACATGACCTAAAGGAAAGTTAAATACAGAGTGAGAAGACCTATGCAATGTGGTGGGTATGTTGAACATATGAGCCCATAAATTGCACATTTGGATGGAAAAAGTTTGCTAAAACATGGAATATTTTCAACTTGAAAAAGTATTATGTGCGGCATTTCCATAGCAGAGAAGATTGCATCGACATAGTTAATTAGTTGTTCGAATTTTTTTTTCTTTTCATTATTTAGAAGATAGATGAGCTCATCCTTGTGAATGTTGAATAATACCATTTCTAGTAGCTACTTTATTTCTTTTATATGTTTTTCCATCAATAAAGATGATAAATCTTTGCTTCATTGGCATCCAATGAATTATTTTTTAGTTAATAACTATTCTCCATACTACAGTCCATCAAATGTTGCAATAAAAGTTAAATCAAATTCATCTTTTAAGGTTGGCATGGTTGACCCAGTTGACTAAATGAGATTGTATTTAAGATTGATAATAGTCCTTGAAGTAAAACACTTTTTGATGCCTACAAACATTGGTACTAGCGCCCTTGACCTTAATATGAAATGCTATTTGAGACCTTAAACAGTCTCTAAAACTTCATGCCTATGCACACAAGGCTATACAACAAATTATTGACTATAAAGTTTAGCTTAAGGTGCCATGTGGCTCCTAATACCATAACATGTGGACAAACACATATTGAGTATGAAAAACCCTAATATGGTAAAGAAAAACATATTGATTCACTATATAAGTTCCTTAAAACAAAGATGGATAGGCAATAACATGAAATGTGCATCCATGGGAAATCAAAACATAGTCCACATGACAAACTTGCAAAAATTCAAAATTAGAAAACAAATTAAGCAAAAAGCTACAAAACAAAACGATCACACATCGCGGGTAAGGCCCTCAACTATAGCACCAAAATCATTCCCTAGGCATCCCATCTCCCCCAGTTCCCATCACACTAGAATATTTACCGAGATCTTTAGGTCCAAAAGTAGTAGGTCCCCCAAAGTGAATTATCCATTCTCTTGCAATATACGACAACAATCCTGTATTGTTTGCTCATGTATCCCAATAACCTTACATAGTAGTAGCATCAAATGTATTAGACATTTTAAATTTTTTCATAGCTTTTGCTTACATCACTATCAAAACAACTTTCCTCACAGAAGAGTAGAAATTTCTTCCCAATCTATATCTCCTAGACATTTCACTTTCATAGTTGATCTTGCTCCTTAGTTTCTCAATCTTTTACTTTAGTACCTCCATCGAATGAGACATATTGCTCAACTTTACCTTTAATTTGAAAATTTCCTAAAAGATCTTTGCATCATGACGAGCTAATGCATTGTTAGATTCATCCCTTGTAGATCCATATCAAGAGAATAAAGACATAATACCACTATGTACCTAGCATAAACATTGTAACACATACCTATAAATGATTTCTAGCAAAGAGCTCAACTAGCTGCATCAAAGAATAAAGCTCTACTTTATTATAATCATCCTCATTCATTAAGCTTTTTAGACAACTCCAATAGTATAATGTATCGTAAGTATCATATTGCAAGTTTATGCCATAATTTTTCTTTGACCTACTAGTGAAAAGGCCTTTTCTTTTGCTATAGCTATATAAGAGCTAGGCGACTCCAGTGACCTTTCACTAGGTCACTTCTAGGTGAAACTAAAATCCATACATGCTTTTATGTCAGTTTCCATACACGAAAAATGGTAAACTCTCTTAAAAGATGCATAGGAGATGAACCTTATGCTAGGTCATTTGATTATCTCTCAAATGACCTCGTGCTTGATGAACACCATCTTGTGGAACTGCATTCCTTTGGCTCTTTTCCCATATCAAATCATCTTTTCTACCTAAAAATACCAAGCAAAAAATAAAAAGCTATGACATAAATATGGTATAATGTGATAACCATAAACAAATAAATACTAGGGGAAAACAAATAATAGACATCAAACACAGCATGAAACAGTCAAGTAGCTCTAACTCATTGTAGAAGGTTATAGTGCACCTTACTAGTATATAAAATGCTAGAAAACCCCACCGTCATACTCTATTCAAGCTCTTTAAGATGAAGATGCTTTTTCAAGGAACCTACAATTGGATGGAGAAAAAAAATAAAAATAAGGCATCTATGAAATCTACCTAACCATGAAAAGAGCATGAAAAATATCAAGTGCAAAGGGAAGACCTATCTTAGCGAGACAATAATGAAACCTTATCAAATACATAAAAGAGTTAGGTGCAAATTCACTCAGGTACAACCTGTAACTACTAACTACTATAAGCAATAAAGAATTTAAGGGAATCATGATACTAAAATAAATGTTGAAAACCATAAAGGACCTCAAAGGTGGACATGATATGCTATCACTCCAAGAAGGTAGCCCAAAATCATACTCGTCATACAGGGTAATCCTTCAACAAAATAACTGAACCTTTATATGAGTTAATAAGATTATCTCCCTTCAGTTTCCTTTGGAATTTGGCTTCTCCTCTGACTTGCTATCCTAATGCCCTAAGACCTTTATACCTTTCCCAACTAATTGCTTATCAAACTCCACAATGTCTTTAGGCTTTGATGACTCAAACTCAGACATAAACTCTAACATTGTTAATACAACAACATATGGTTTACTAAGAAGTGACTAATGAACTCTCTCATGATGTATAATTGTGTCCTCATGAATAACTACAAAATGGACCTAAGGCAACCATTATGTGTTCTTTGAGGATGCCCATAATGTAACATAGCATCCTATAGATGACTCCAGAATCCCATTAGAAGCTAAATTTGAACAAGCAACAAGCATAGGCGACCCTCCATGTGTGAACAAGTTGTTTATGGGCATAATAGCCACATAGCATGTAGGCACCCCCAGGCGTATGGCTAGCACCTTTCCATTCTAGCTTGTGCCTTACGCCTAGTTTAGCCTACTTACAACTAGCCACGAACAACCTTAGGTCATCTATAGTTGCAAATTGGTGCTGCTTTGTACAACCAACTTATGGTTAGTTGTGGGCATGTGACCCCCACCACGTTGAGCTATTGGCTTGATGCCACCTTTTTTCCTCTATTTTGGCCTCTCTCCTTTGATATTATCCTACTCCACATATTGGTGATTTCAAAAAATCATTCTACCAAAGGACATAACCAAAGTAAAGATAGATAATAAGAGAGAGAGGGGGGGGGGGGG
>JACGDI010005241.1:1942731-1984979 GCA_014898725.1 Jacaranda copaia | reverse complement strand
TGCATGCAGCTCCAATTGTGTTTATTGAAGGGCAACCCCTTAATTATGATGGCCTTGAAGTGATTCTTGAGGTTGGAATTGGTGGTTTTTGACTTTGTTGTTTGTGAAGGGCACTCGATACCTCTTCATTGATGACTTGACGGAGTTAGCTAATGGTTAGAGAAATCATTTACTCTAGTTGGGTGCTGGGCCATGGAATGTCATTCCCTTGTACATGAATCTATAATGATTCTTCAAAAAACTAAATATGCTTGTTTAGTGGTCATATTTTCTTTAAGATGTAAGTTCAAATCTCACAGACAATGCCAAGATGATACTATGTTTGATGAGGGTAGGCTTAGAGAGGGTTCCGCTATGTGGAAATGGTTGTTTGTCTAGAGTTTGGGGTTAAAACTCAAGCAGGAAATGTGGAATCAAACTTGCAATCACAGTGAAGCACGTTAATTTTAATTACCAAGGTGGTCACTAGTTAAGACATTTCAATGCTTAAATTAGAATTGGCAAGAAAGTTAAAGAGGTTGAAAGAAAGCCAGGAGTGTAGAACATAAAATGCGTACCTACAGCATCTTTAAAGCAGGTGTTTATAATGGCTTGAAATATGAAGTCAAAATTATTGAAGGCAAAAATGAACTATAAGTTTTTGTAATGTGACAACCAACATGCCTTTTGGCCATTAGGTAAAGTGGCTACTTGGTGGCATTAAATATAAGGAGCCTAATTGATGGTTGCTTGAAATATGAATGAGATTGTTTAGGACAACATGAAATGTGGATGAAATTGATTAGGGCTACATTAAATATGGAGAACGACAGTTGACACAAATTTGGGAGATGGTTGCGCATTCTAGGCCAATGGATATCGACCTTGTTGAACTAATCAAGTTTTCTTGAAGGTTGTGGTAACACTTTGAACCCTGTCAAGAGTAGGTCAACCCGAGGGCGTTCAAATTTATGTTCAAATTGTGATTTGCTCCTCGAATAAGTTCGGTTCCTCTTACTATCCTACAACATATTTTTTGTAAAAAAATTATTTCTTATGACTTGGTAAATGTGAATATGACAACTGAAATTTGACTTTTACTAAATGGACTCTTACCATTATTTAATATAGATATTTTTATAAATTTGACCTATAATTCACAATTTAACACATTCTATCTATTATGTATATATATAGTTATATTTGAAGGATATGATAGCTTTTTTAGTTATATAATAATATATTTTGATATTTACTAATATTTAAGGCCATCATAATCTACAAGCAGAGCATCTAAAGTTGTTGCCACGTGCTTAGTGAGATTAGGTGATATCTTTTGATGTACTTGTTGTTGCTAAACCTTGCTATCCTCATCAATTCTCCACTAGGGCAATTGACAGATCATCTAAAGTTGATCTTCAGACCATGGCAAAGAAGCCTGTTATTATGGCTCTGTAGGGGACTAATTAGGAACTATACTAGGACTAGTCTTTTCAGATGAGGATTTTTTACTTTTGATTTTGCTTTTCCTTGATAGGGTGTTAGTTTTATTTATTTAATGACCAAGTATAGGTTGAATGTCTTTTATTATTTGGATACTCTAATACTATTAACTATAGATGTTTGATCAGTAGCTTTTGTGGTCTTACTGCATTATTTTATTTCTACAACTCTATGGTTTTTGATTTTTCCATCTTTTATGCTATTTATTTGTTGTTTTGTTCTTGCACTAGGGTTTCACCTTGAGATTATTCTTTCTCCCTATGTTTATTGTGTGCTTTAGGAATGTATTGCAGGAATGTATGTCAGCAAGCCCCTTTACAAGTTTTATAGTAGATGTAATCTTTATAAGCCCTTTTGGGGTTCTTCCAGCAAACTTGATTTTTGTAAAGCCCCTTGGGGTCTTATAATAGTCTTGATTTCAATATGTTCACTTAGGTGTTTGTAGTAATCTTGTTAGCTATGTGCCTCCTTGGGAGTCTTGCAGTAGTCTTGGCATTTGCGCACCCTCTTAAAGGTCTTACAACAATCTTGATTCTGTATGCCCCCCCTTAGGGGCTATATAGTAGTATTGTTTTTGCATGTCTCCTTAGAGGTCTTATAGAAGTCTTGATTTCTATATGCCCCCTTCAAAGTCCTATAATAGTCTTGGTTTTTGTGTGCCCCAATAGGTGTCTTATAACATCGTTTCTTTTATTGCATGCCTCTTGGGGGTTTTATTAATAATCTTTGTTTTACTGTGTGCTCTCTTGAGGGTCTTCCATCAATTTTTGTCTTGCTGTATGCCCCCTTGGAGCTCTTATAGTAGTTTTATTTTTGCACGCTCCATTGGGGTCATATAACAATTTTGTTTTCTATGTTCTACCTTAGGGGTCTAATAATCATTGTTTTGTTGTGCTCCTCCTTGAGGGTCTTATAATAATTTTTCTTTTGTAGCACTTCCCTGTGGAAGTTTTATAGCACTTTTTATTTTGTTGTACACCCCTTTGGGGGTCTTGTAATAATCCTTTCTTACCACGCGGCCCCTTAGGGGTCTTATAGCAATCTTTGTTTGTTGTACACTGCCTTGAGGGACTTATAGTGATCTTTGTTGCTTCATGGAGAAAGCCTATTAGAATCATATTGTAAATATGTTATTCCTGTGAGAGACTAGTTTGTAGCAAATAAAGGCAAGTATTTAGAAGAAACTAAAATGTTTCATTATATCTTAAATTAACATTTGTTGTCTCCCAAGTTCAAATGGACTTTATTCATAGCAAAACAAATGTTACCAATTTGAAAAAAATGGTTTTTTCTAGTGTTGACTTTGCTATGTCTCGAGGGATGTACTTATTGAAATTAGGGATAATTCCCATCTTTGAAGTGCTGGCTAGATTGCCAAAGGCGGTTTGTTCCTATTTGGAGGTTTCTCTTGCTGTGATCTTGTGTTCATTTGTTTTTTTCCCTCAAAAGCTAGCTTTTTGTAAAGGAGAATCGATGGTGTTAGCTTCTAGGACTAGGTCTTTACTTTTATCTCTTGAGTTGCTTTAGTGACATCCTCTGGAACTTTCGTGGCTCATAGTATGAGGTTTCTCCTTTTTCAAGATATTAACATAGCATTCTTAGTGGTGTGCTATCGCCAATTGCCTCTCTTATCCTACTAGGAGTAAAGAACTTTTTCTTTATATAATAGGTTTAGAGATTCAAGGTGGACTTTCCAAGGATGATATTATATAAGAAAGGGACCTTGACTACCAGGAACTTTACAATGGTCATGACCTTCTTAAGGTGAGTACCTAATGAAAATGAGGGAAATTTTTTTCAAATGCTTCCATGGTCTCACTAGTGAATCCAACTAAGGGAATGTTGATCTTTTGTAGCTAGACATTGTCTACATCGAGTTGGAGAAAGGCTTCATGGAAAATTATGTATGTTGAGCTCTTGCTATCTACCATGATTTTTTTATCCAAAAGTTTGTATTGAAGGTCGTGTTCATGAGTGTGCTATTATGCTCATCACTCCTTTCTTCTAGATCTTTTTCTTCAAAACTAATGTTGAGAAGTGGGGGGTGTATTTCATATATGCAAAGAGTTAGCTCTAGAGCATGAGCCTGTGCTTGCCTTGCTAGCCTTATAAGTGCCTTCTATGTACTAAAGGAGTCACCTCCAAAGCGTTCTCTCGAGATCATAAAAATGATGCCAACCTTAGGCAGGTTGTCAGTCTCTTCCTGCACCGTCTTTCCTCAAATCCTCATTGTCGCCCAAGGGAGTGGCTGCAATCTCTGTTATTTTTATGTCAAAACTTCTTGTTGGGACTATCGTGCCTACAAGCCACGAACTCCTTCAGGTATCCCTTTTGGATTAGTTTCTCAATTTCACTTTAGGTTGTAGTATTCTTCAGTTGTTTATCTCAATTTCGGTGGAAGAGACAGTATTTCTCAAACTTTAGCTCTTAGGGTCATATACCAAGTTTAAGGGGCATTGAAGAAAGCTTTATTGCTTGGCCACAATGAGTATCTCTTTCAATATGGCGTTCAATCAGTGAACATAGAGAACTATCTAGGAGGGCTGTGCAGGTTATCCTCTAGCTTTTTATTTATATCTATTCCTTCCTTCCACATCTTTTGGTTTTAGGCATCTATTGAAGCTATCACTTCTCTAATCCATATGTACTTCTCTTTTTGAACAAAGAGCTCTACTACAAAAAGATTCATCATATCCGACAAAATTTTTCAATAGCTTCCAATAGATTTCCAATAGAAAGAAAAATTCCTGATGGATTGCCTATAAAATTTTTCTTGTTGAAAAAGCCCTCATTGCAAATCAATTTCTAACTAATTTCCATCTAGTGCTCACACGTTGAAACCTTTCTGATGAATTTTTGTCGAATTTGTGATGAAATTTTGACAGTGGCAAACTGTCAAATTGTCATCACTTTTTTTGATGGTTTGTTTCATTGGATACCTTGTCGACTTTGTACCGTCGACTTTTTGTCAAAAATTTTAATATTTTTCTTTTATTCTTTACTTGTGCCAATGGAATGTAGATGAATTTTTTATGGATAATTATCATAATTATTGTTTATTAACAATAATTTCGATTGGATAGCCCTCAAAATTTAGTCAAAAATCCAATTTTTTAATATATTTTTAATAAATTTTATTTCATTACACATTTAACATGTTGATACGTGTATATAAAATAACATATAAGTATAATACAAGAAAATTAGAAATAACTTGAACAAAAATTTAAAAGAAAATATAATTTTATAAATATAAATTTTAAAAGTTATAATTTGTAATTACAAAAGCAAAAAATAAAAAAATCCTATCTAGAGGCCAATAGAAGTAATAGCATCATTACCGAAGTCAAAATAGTCATCCAGCTCGGTGCCATGCTGCTGCTGGTCATCATTGCCCTACTGGGCAGGAGCTACTAGTGGTAGGTTGAGGTGGGTAGGGTTGGGGGTCGAGCATTGGAGCCCAATGGAGCATCGCTCTACATGAACAACAGGAGATCAAATTCTACATTTTTGCCCAATTGCTTAGAGGATATGGTTTGCTTATCATCAATCCCAACCTGCAAATGGGCCCCAAGTGTGCTTTCAATAGGGATATAGGTGATCCATTAGGCTCTTCTTGAGGCATGCTTGTGTATGAGGGTGATTATAGGTAGCTTAGCCTATAAACCAATCCCTCTTGTTAGGGCCACCCACAGCCTTAGTCCATAACTCAGCTTGAGATTGCTAGGTCTTTGCATTGCTCCTTACACCTTTTGGCTGAGACTTGGACTGAAGCACTTGCCGGGAGTTCTTGTGGAAGGTATAAAATAAATATGTGAATGCAATATATTAATGTAACTAAAACAATCTTATATAATATATTATATGTAATAAACTTACAGCAGATCTCTTCTCCCTCTCATTCATCTAATTCCTATTGGCTGCCTTTGGTAGGTATGGGCAAAAAACTCTTCCACTATCGGGGCCATTGCAACTCTCGAGCCTACATATAGAATAAGAATTAACATAAGTGTGTTATATGCACATAACACTAAAGTATAATGAATATGGGAAAAAACTTTGGCCCTAAAATTCGTCTTTATCAAATATTAAAAAGCTCAACAACAAAAACACAAGAAAAAATTTAGCCTTGAAATTCATCTTTATCAAAAATTCAATAGCTTAACAACAAAACATAAAACAACTGATAACAAATGAGAAGGGTACCAACCTTTCCCCATCAACTAAACTATGAATGAGTAATAAATGGGAAGGGCATTAGGCCTTCACCCTCAACTAAATTATGAATGAGTAACAAATGAGGACATTAGCCTTTCCCCATCAGCCATTTCATGCAAATATTATAAACATAAAAGAAAGTAACAAACAAGCTAAATACATACTAAATTTACTAAAGACTAAAAGTTAAGAAACTTACTAAACACTCAACATATGTTCTGATGAATATACTCTCTCCAATAGGGAGGGATCCACAAGTCTCAGAAGCTCAGTTCTTCGTGGCATACAGGGATTTCTTATGAAAATCTTGGGATTGCCAATGCCAGCATAAGGCAGCCAAGTGTCTTTGCCAATCCACTCCGTCTTCTTGCCTGGCTTCTGGGCATAGCCATACATGTTACTCTCTCGGTAATTTCCTCTAATGTTAAAGACCCTTTGAAAATAGCCCTCGTGCCAAGGGTTCTAAGTGATATATCTCTATTAAATAAAAGAAAATTAAATAGTGTACTTACAATCCACAAATGTACTTAATTTGTAAAAGTAAATAATATCAAATCTTGAAGGCCCTGGAGAATTTCCAACCAAGTCCTATAGGGCTACTAGACTTTACTTTTGATCACCCTCATCAAGAACTTGGTAACATCCAACAAGGGCGTATGCATGCATAAATTATTAACATTAATATACAATCATTAAAACAAAAATAAAACAACTTTTATGTAATAGTATAAACTTACTTGTAGCATCCCTTGGGATGCAAGTATACCCTGTTGGTCCCTATAGATGAGGGTGCTAATCCCTCTTCGCCTTCGAATGTCTGGTTAGCTGAAGAAACTACTGCTGGTGATACTACTCCAAATAATTCTGTGGACTGGGTGAGTGGGTAATAAGGGATGGCTGAGTGCCAGGAGGGGTGGTGGATGGTGATAGAGTGCTTACAAATGTAGTGGATGGTGGTGGGGATGAGTAATGCTACTGTGAGAATAGGTATGAAAAATAATATATGGATGACTTCACATTAGCAATAGAGGATGATGAAGGAATACTATGGCTTCTAGTGGGAAGAAGGTGTGGGGTAGGTATGAACTAATAACCAACCAACAATGTGGTAGAAGACTGGTAAACTTAGAATTATGTCTACTGGTTAGGAAATTCATCTCTCTACCTCGACTAGAACCCTAACCTTAGCTAATGCGAGGGGGATGGAAGCTACACTAGTCTACCGTTAACTAAATAGAAACAAACATCACATATGGATAATAATTAATATTATTATGACAACTTAATATTTATGTACGTCAAATTCTATAATAGGCTATGCTATCATTAGAGGTAATGATAATTCAGTTATACTTGGATATAATATACTTCATTTTTAGTTAACGTTTTAGTTAAAATTGGAATATAAATATATAGAATATGTCATTCACTCATCAGATAAATACTTCAAACTTTCTATCTATCCAACTATGTGGTTGCAATAAGATAGCAGTTTTAATGGTTCATTGACATTCCAATGCTTGATTGGTTGTCATTTACAACAATGGATTTGAATAGATAGAAAGACTAAAGACTTTATGCAATGAATGATTGAATTTTTGAAAAGAAATTTTGATTGAGCATGTAAAGCTATTGACCAATTATAGGAGTTGATGACTCCTATAATGCTCTTTTTCTAATCAAATATTATTTGATTCAATAATTATGTAATGATTCCCTACCTGAAATGCCGTTACTATGGAAAATTATTCTATAATCATAAATTGAAAATCCACTTGAGGTAAGTGGAAAATTATTTTATGATCATAAATTGAAAATCCACTTGAGGTAAGCCTCAAGTGGATTTTCAACTTATGATTGTAGAATAATTTTCCACAGCACTTGTTAGAAAGCATTGTGAAAATGAGATGATGAAATTTTTAGTCTTTATGTTTCTAAATTTCGAAAATCTTTGAGATTGATTTTTAATCATTTAAGTTTAAAATAATTTGTTAGATAACCAGTTGGAATAAGATGGAATTTAGTTTCATAAACTATCTTGGTTTTTTTAGATAGCCGAAGTTATCTTGTATGATTTTTTTTGAATATTCAGCCTCAATATATAGTATTTATTTATTATCTCAATATTAATTATAATTTCATAAGTTTCTTTGGGTATTTCAAATTATCTAAGTTATCTTAGACTCAATTCTAAACTACCAAGCATCGTTTGCTTTGAAAGATAGTGCATCATAAATACATCATCCAAGCAGTCTAACCTCTTAGTTAGTATACTTGGAGCCCATGATTGATTACAAGGCCCTGTATTTATTGTGATTAATCCTATTTTGCATGCCATGTTAGTAGCTTCATTCGTAATCTCAAGAACAGAGACCTATTAGTTTGATTTCGCATCCTTATTTCAATTTTATCAAAGCAAACAATTTATTGCCTATATCAATGTATATATTCTATACAAAATATCAATTTTAATGTACTAAACTAAAATATTAAACTAGATATCAATTCTAACATATTAAACTAGATATCAACAATTTCTAAAATTCTTAAGCTAAACATACTAACATTGCTAAACTAACAATTAATCATACTTTAGAAAACAATCTAACATAGCAAACTAATAAATTAACAATTAATCATACTAACATATCAAATTAACTAATATATTAACAGTTAATCATGCTAAATCATATACATCATTTTAAAATAACATTCCAACATGCCGAAACGACAAAATAAACAAAACTAAATAAAAATAGGAAAAAAAATAACTTACAACAATGACAAATGGGCGGGCAACAAATGGATGGTAATGGCAGACCACTACGATGATGTTGGTGGTGCTTGGTTGCACAGAAGAGTAGAGGAAATTGGATAGATAAGCGAAAAAAAATGGGAAGAAAGAGGGGCATGAGTCAGATTTTATTTAGTTTTTCAATGAAAAATTTCAAAGGAAATTCGATTAGGAAATAACTTTTTTTTAAATCAAGAAATTAAAAATCTTTGACAGATAAAAATCCCTTAGCAAAAGTTTCCGAAAGGCTTTCGGTGGAATTTCCATCGAATACTTTCGCACTTTTTTGTGCCAAACCACCTCCAAATTTTCACATAATTCTCCATTTGATTTATGATGGATTTTTGAAGTCTAACTCTGCCCTATCTATTGAAAATCCAATGGAAATCTATTGAAAATATTTGATAGATTTTTTCCATTGGTAATTTCTATTGAGAAAATAGTATTTATTTATTTATTTTTTGTAGTGCTCCTTAAGTGTACTAGATGACTTCTCTACTATGTATTCTTTGAACTTGCAGTATTTCAATATTTACAAGATGACGTTAGGCATGGCCTCTGGGTTGAGATGGAAGATTTTATAGGCTACTTGGATAAATCAATTGATGCAGTCCATCAAACTTTCTCTATCTTTCTGCTTGACAGTGAATAGGTAGGCTACCATTTTGGGATATTTGGATTAATAGAGAAGTTGGAGATGGTGTTGCACCAACTATTCCTATTTAGTGATCAATCTAACAAGCATCTAGTTGAACCATGTCAGAGTGCATTTAGTCAACATCATAAAAAATACCCTATAATAGGCAGTTTTGCTTAAATCATAAAGCTCCATTAGTGGTAGAAAGTTGTCCAAGTGCTCTTAGGGGTCACTTGTATTATCGAAATCTAGGAAGTTCGCTTCCTTTATGCCATAAGGGAGTGATTTTGCTAGGAAGCCTTAGTAGAAAAGGTTTACATAGGAGAGCGAGAGCCAAAGGGAGATACTTTGTGCACCCACAAGCTAGGGGTAGAACTTGCTAGCCGTAATTAGTAGTCATAGGTACTTATCAACACAAAGGGAGGATTACACATCTACTTGTTGAGGTGGTAGAGTGTCCATGCTTCATTCCTCGTTCACCTTCTATTTGGTTCTCTCAGGGGAAGATAATGCATCTCAACTTCGACAAGAGAATTGGGGTTGCTTCTGTGTGCAGTGATCATTAGTATATTGGGCTACTACCTTAGCTGCTGCTCATGTAAAGGCTTCTTCCATGAATGCTAATAAGGTTTCTTAAGTGATCTGCAATATTGGTCCTCCATAAGGTAGAGCTTGCTACTCAGACGGTACATATCTCAAGTATTGGAGACATACTAGGGGATTTTTCAATTACTGGAAAGGACTGCATGGTCGATTGATTGTTCACATTCTTAACTTAGGGTGCCATTTAGGATGCTAGAGTGTCGAGCTCTAGATCTCATTTGGAGTTTCAACATTCCATAAGTTAGAAGAGAGTCTCCTATAGAATGTGCCAGGTGATGTTGCACAGAAATGGATTAGGATATTTTTTCTAAATCAATGAATTGGTGGAATTTTGCTTTTGCAAGCACTCATGTAGATTCGGTGCTTGAGTTTAGGAATGGTTACTTTGATGCCCTTTTGGCTATATGAATCAATTTCTATACCTATTACATTCTTGATGGGCTTAGGCACACTTAAGTTGTGGAGCTTATCTTGAATAGGCTTAATTAGATGAACTTTGTAACCCTTTTTTAATTAATTAATTAGATCTATTATTGAGTTTTTATGTTTATATTTTTAGGGTTTTAATTTAATATATCAATGGGTAAATTAATGACAGTCCTAACCTTTCTCTTGAAAGACAAAAGAAAAGAGTTTTTTAAGTGAGATTAAACACCTTTTCCGCATGATGCCAATTTTTCCAAGTTACTCTGATTTGTGCAAAAGTTTTTTCAACTCTGATATTATTGTTTGTCTTTCTTATTTTTTATTTTTTATTGTTTAGTTTAATTAAAACCCAAATGGGGGCTTTCAATGATTCTTATGTTTGATCGTTCTGATGCAATTAATTACCTACTTTAAGGGAGCTAGTGTCCATATCGCCTCTAAGGAACCATTCTACATGTGAGCCTTAATTGAAAATATATATTTGTCTGATAGATTTCATCTCAAGGTGCATAGGTGCTTTAGGACGACTGTTGTTTTTAACACTTTCTCATTTCTATGCGGGCATATTTCTTCTTATTTACTTTGATATATTAGAGTTCAACTCTTGCATTAAATGTATCAGAGCTATGGATAAATTATTACCTAGGCCTTCAACCTCTTCTTCTTCCTCATTATCAATGTTAACCCCTAGTCCAAATTTTAGAAAATCTAATGCTTCAAAAATAGATTCCTTATATGAAATCACTTATCTTGATGATTCAGATAAAGTGCCCTTTACTACCCTACCTATAATAAACCTGTATAATGCTTCTCCAAACCTAGATCTTTCTTCAGTTGCACCTTTAAAAGCCCTATTCATCCTCCAAAAATCCAAGTTAAAGAATTTGTTCAAGTATCTTCTTTTGACCAATGCTTACTTCTTGCAGCCAAAAAAGAACAATTGGTCACTATTGAAATTCTAGAACACCTTCCAAAATTATGGCTTGCAGAAAAATATGCCTATATTCATTTTGGAGCTATTAAATTTGCCTTAACACTTCATAGCTGTAAAGGGTTTCCAACCACCTCTAGAATTGCATTACTTGATACTAGATTTTCTTATTATCAGCATGCTTGCATTGGCACTGTTCAAATAATGTTAAATGCAAGAACAACTCTTGTAACTATGTTCCCTAATTTCAACATGCCAATATCAGATCCCTGTTTGAGAACAACTCTTAAACTGCAAATTCAAATATGTGGAGCAGTTCTTACTTCTACAACTTATTTTGCTACACTACATTACCAGATGGTGTACAAAATACAAAATCATTCAATTAAATTTGCTCTTCCACAAGATACTAAAGATTCCTTATTGATTTATGTGGATTCCAAACATGTTCCTAGTTGTACTTATGTTCCAAGACAGCTCCCCAGAGAAAAATTACAAAAGTTGATTCTAGAAACATGGATTATAGAATATGAACAAAATCATCAAGCATCCAAGGAGGCCAAGCCAATCTAATCTATTGAGCTATCTTTCCATAAAAAATCAAATGGAACAGTAGAAATTTGATTTAAGAAGCAGAAAAAGAAAATTGATGTCCCTAGTTGTGTTAATCCTTTATTTCTCATTGAATCCATGCCACTCATATCTAGATTTGATGCAAATAGATCTCCTCTATATCAAGCACCAATTAATGAAGAAGTTCTTAAAAATAAAAGCCAAAGAATTTCTAGGAATGAGCCACTTATTCATTTCTAGGAATTTCTAGGAATGACAACTATCTAGAAAGTTTGACTACTTGGTCAAATATACTCCTCCATCTCCAACACCATGGCTAACCACTTATTCAAAATAGGATGATGATGACTTACAAAGAGCAAATTATGATTAATATCCTCCACAACAATAAATCATGATGATGGGATCTTCATCTTCTTAGCAAATTGAATTCCCTCAAGAACAGTTCAATAATGAAAGCTGCAAGCATTCATCAAAGATTAAAAATCCTACTTCTAGATGAATCTCTTGTTGTGATTACTTGTGCAAAGGCTACCCTAAATTGGCAATTTGAGAATGTTATGGCCCAGAATAAAATATTGCAAAGATTTGCTAAACGCTAAGATAGAATTAAAGCTAAGATGAATGGTCAACTTGCAGTACTAATCTAATTTTTAAAAGAAAAGATTGATGTTGTCCATCACGATATTCTTAGAATGATCCAAACCTCACAGCCATTCTAACATAAGGAGCAAGAGATCAATTCATTGAAAACACAATTAAGATCCTTAGAGGAGCAATATCAAAGAGATTCCATTTGGAACAAGCTGGACACCTCAATTGAAACTCTTCCAATGGTTTCTCAACCACTCCATGGTTTGGAAAATTTTAAACAAATGTTTGGAGATTCATCTTCATTCTTCTCTTAAGAGAAAGTATGAAGAAAACTCAAAACACCCACTATTGAACTTTCAAAGACATCAAAATAATCTTATTCAAAAGAAGAAGCGATTCAACAGTTTATGATGAAAGGAAATGATCCTAATCTACTTACTGAATTTCCTAAAAAAGTATATAATCATGAGGAGCAAAAACCATCAAGACCTTGGCTAGTTATTCCTACAGACGATGTAAGTGACTCTAAAGAACTCTCAAAAGATATGCCATTGATCTTTATGAATCAGATACCAAAAGAATCTATTGTTGAAGATGAGCTAGAAACTAGTTAAAGAAACCAACAAGCTAAAGAAATGGGCAAACCCATTCAAATAAATTCCAAAATTCTTTTCACATTTCATGATATTTCTCCATCACAATGGAGAAAATAGGATACATGAAATGATGTCCTGGTGTGTCACAAAGTTACAAAGACCAAATGCCACCTTCACAAGTGTTATCAATGCCTTCACCGCTAGAATGACTGGAACTTTGAAAGAATGGTGATATGCACTTGGAGATTATTGGCAGTTCTAAGCAAGAAATTCTCCTAATATTAATGTTTTTGTGAACTACATTAATGTTGAATTTCTTGGAGAATGACAATATCATTCGGATTCTACAAGAGAAGAATTCTTAAAAATGAAATGTTGCTTCTTCAAAAGAAAATATTTGGAAAAATATTTCCAAAGAATGTCATAAAGATATTATATTCTTGGAGGAATGGATAATCCAAACTTGAAGTAGGCTTATCTCAACTCTGTTCCAAAATCATTTGGATAAGAAACATTATGATTGATTGAACTAAGAGAAATAACACTTTCCAATACTACTCTTGGTCAAATCTATCAATATATTTTGAAAGCCCTTGAGAAGTTATGTAATAGTTGGAAATTCTTAAAAGAATTCCAAGAAACAGGAAAAAAAATCAGAAGAGAATGTGACAGATTAGATCTCCAGATTAAATGTAAAAAGGATAAATGTCATTGCTCAGAAAAATCCAAAAAACATTTCAGAAAATCAAGGAAACACTATCAACAAAGGATGCTAAAATAGAGAAAGAGATTTTTCAGAAGAAAGTCCAAAGGAGATAGATGCCACATCTATCATAAAAAAGGCCATTTGGCTAAACACTGTCGAAACAAAATGAGAGACAAGATTATGAAGTAGATTTCTAAATTGATGGAATGTGATATAGAAAATGATAATCTCGTATCATTATTTATTGAAGAGGATGAACCATTTTAATAGACCTTGTTTGCCTTAGAAAAAAATTTAGATGATGATACTTCATCAATAGAGGATAATAATTCATCTAATACTCAATTCTTAATTTTTGGGATACAACTAATTGGATTAGCACTTTCAGTACCCCTTATACAGGTATAATTCATTCTTAGAAAATTTGGTGATCTAAATACTGCCATTGGTCTTCTAGATACAGGAGCTTCTAGGTCTATCTTGAATCTAAGGATACTTCCCTCTTCCTTTTGGAAGAACATCATGAAATATTTTAGGTTGCAAATATTGATACCTTTCATTTGGGTTGATTAGCAAACTAGTCAAGATTCAGCTTTTCCTAGAACTTTCACTTGTTTATAAGTTTCTTAGATCCTCATTGCCTGGGAAGGATATCATTATTAGGTTTGATATCATAAACAGTTATGGGAAAAATGAGTTATTCCAAAGACTGATGGACTCAGTTATAAGTTTTATTTCCTTTCATATATCAAACCACAATCTTGTTTTATTAATAAGAGATTGTCGTGTAGAATCTCATTCTAAATTCTTACATAAATGCACAAACCCTCTTTGGAAAAACACAAAGTTTTTCATCTATCTACCTTTTAAAAAAGATATAAATGTTAATCCTTCAAAGGCCAGTTATCTAGGAATGCCACCTGATCAACTTGAATTGGTTGCTAGAAAATTAGCCCAGTTAAGAGATGAAGGACTCATTGAAGCAACAAATTCTTCTTAGGCTAGTCAAGCCTTTTACATCAATAAAAGGGTTGAGCACGGAAGAGGAAAAATGAGGTTAGTTATCAATTACAAACCTCTGAACGTTTTCCTTGCAAATGGGTGTCGCTCTTGGAGAGGAGACTTTGCTGGATTGAGAATGAGCATCCAAAATACAAGCATGGAAGGATGGGCTAGGGCTACTAAATCGAAGAATTCTAGTTTGGGTCGTACGAAGAAGTCTCTATGTCACTAATGAGAACTCTTTTGATCCATAACTCACTTGATCGAGAAGAGTGCACGTCCAAAGATAAGACCCTAAAAAGAAACCCTGTAGTGAAAAAGGCAGACTACTCTACATTCAGCCACACCACAGTAACCCCCGAAGCCATCTTCTTCTAGTTGCGGGATGAAATCCGATAGGCAATTGCTAGCTCTAAATAACCCGCTCAACAATAAGCTCAATTCTTCCATAAGATAACGAGGTGGGCTTGCGTGCGAGTTGAATGACATAGGGTCGGTGGACTAGGTGGAAAGTGCAGGTCAGCGCTATGGAGATAGGAAAGCCGATGCGATGGATGGATCCTGCCACTGTCTTTGAACTGAGACTAGGCAATTGAGAAGACTATAGCATAAAGAGCATGGAAAAGCCTCTCTCTCATCCACTTTGAGCTCAATAAAGAGCAGTTGGGTTGGAGAAGCTTCAATGGGTCTATCTTTCGCTTCCAAAGTCTTCATCTTTGCCTATTTTGCACTTCTCTTCTACATACGACTTTCCATTGGTTCTATTCCTAATGACTTCTCTGAATGAAGGAAAAAGTTAATCTCACAATAGAAACTGTCTATTCTTTAATATCACAAAAGCCAAAATATTTTCAAAGTTAAATCTCAAAGCAAGATTTTGGCAAATTGGAGTTCATCCTGATAACTGATTCAAAATAGCATTTTACATTCCAAATGCTCATTTCCAATGGAGTATGTTACCCTTTGGGCTCAAAACTGCACCATCTTTATTTCAAAAGGCTATCATCAGAATCTTTAGGCCTCTATTCCCAAATGCTTTGATCTATATAGATGATATACTTTTTTTCTCTGAAGATATAACATCTCATGCGTATTTATTGCATCAATTTAAGGAATTAGTTCAAAATTTTGGAATTATGCTACATGAAAAAAAAATGTTGATCTGTGAAAAGAAGATAACTTTCTTAGAATACATATCAAACACAGAAAGTATTCACTCTAGCCCCATATTGCTTAAGAATTGTTAAAATTTTCTGATGATCTTAGCTTAAAGCAACAAATACAATAATTCTTGGGAATCATTAATTATGCAGCAAATTTCATTCTGAGACTTGCATCAATCATAAGACCTTTACAGGATATGTTAAAAAAGAATCCTCCAGAATGGTCTTATGCTTAGAGGAAAGCTGTTTAAATGATAAAAAATAAGATTTAGAGGCTTCCTCCGCTATAAATTCCTTTTGATGGAACAAGAATACATTAGACAAATGCTAGTGAAACTTTTTGGGCAACAATCATCCTCATAGAAAAGGATGGACAAATCTGAGTGTGTGGATATAAAAGTTGATCATTTAAACCTGCTGAACATGTCAATCATTCCACTTTCAAAGAAATTCTTGCCATCAAAAGAATTATTGAAAATTTTCAATTTCATCTTATTGGGCTTCATTTTATTATGGAAATGAACATGATTGCTTTTACAAAGATGATAAATTTTAGGCCACTTCATCAGGTCCCCTCAAAGCAACTTTTGAGATGGGCAGAGTGGTTTTCATAGTGTTCTTTCACTATGAAGCACATCAAAGGTAAAGCCAATATTTTTGCTAATTATTTTACCATGCCTAACCTTTATCAAATTCCCAGAAGCTATATCTCTATAATCTGTATTATATCATCGTCAAACATATCAATATTCTCATTAACTCATTTATTTCCTCTTGAAAATCTTTCACCTAAACTGAATGATCTCATCAAAATCAATACTCTCCCATCCAGAGCTAAGAACTCATGCTGAAATACCTCTTATAGTTCAAAAGATTGGTCTTCACACCTTTGGAGGATTAGATTTTCATCCTGATTATCCATTCTTTACACTATTCAGTGTATCTTCACCATTTTATAAAATGTTTTCTAAAGAGCTGCTATACATAATGTGGTATTTACTCGAACAATGGACAACTGGTGTTGAATTTTCCATTGAACATTTTATCCAATGAATTGTTGAGCTACATAGTGGATGGTTAGATAATTTTGATGATTATCCATGTGTAAGAACCTTTTTAGAATGGTTCTATTGTTTATCAACATGGATTAGAGTGCTTAAAGTTCTTCGTCTCCAACAACTTAATAAAGCAAACAAAGGGATTTTTGTTATTTATCTTTATTTGGAAAAAGTTCTCCTCATATCCACAATTGTCCATATCTTTACACAGTTAGAGAATATGGTGTCTTCCTATTTCTACTTAATAAGGAATTTTATGAACATAGGAAAGATATATGTGATTTTCAAAAAACCATGGTAGAATAGTACTAAAAAATCCCTCATCAAGTTTGGCCAAGATTTGATGCTCCATGGGAACAATTACTAGTTAATTATGCTCTTTAACGCCAAGAAAATGCTAGAGCATATTTTGAACAATACTATTCCTAGAATGAAAGGGTAACTCTAGAAACTACGCGGGGAAGAACAAAGCAGGCATTTTAGACAAATTGGAATTATTTATCCAATAATTTGGCTTCTCAAATTACTCTTACTTAGACAAGTACATCATCAATAATCTCATCTTATTCATCAAAGAAAAAAAAGGGAAAAACAAAGTTGATGATATGATGGACGATTCCCAAAACCCTTATGAGTTTGACAGTCAATGGTGGCAACGTGTTGGTCTATCGATTAAACCAGAGAATCCCTTAGCTCAAGAACTAAGATAGTTTAAGTCTAGTAACATTATGGGACTCTTTAAAGTAGGCTTTTGACCTAAACATGCTATGAGAATCCATCCACTGTAAACTAATTGTACTATATCGAGTCAGCTACTTTAAAATTATTGTACTTTTGTCTATATGTAGGACAAATATGTTAAATTATTGTCCTTTGTGGGACATAGATATTTATATAATTGTATCGTGTAAGTCTGTGTAGGTCTTGATATTAAGTTAGCTAGGACTAGAGTTTGTCCTTGAGTGTTTTAATTATTGTACTATATCTAATCAGCATGGGACTAAATATTTAATTAATGTACTGTAAATAGTGTCAATCTTCCTCTATAAAAGGAAAAAACCTATTGTTTGTAAGGTAGACTAAAGCGAAGTTTAGAAAATAAAAACCTTGTTTGTTTGAAATCTTCATTTGTTTCTTATTTCATCTTCTCTTTCTTCCCCAAATTTATCCTCAATATCTAAAAATTGAGTATGCTCTGCAATTGCCTTGAATAAGGATCCTCTATATCGGAAAATTTTTAAGATTAGTTTTGATCCTGGAAAGCGTTCATGTATCTTATCATGAAAGGACATGCCCTTGTTACTACCCATAGTTGAGGCTTATTTTGGCAGAGTTATACTTTGTTAAGGTACCAAGCTCTACATATGGTGGTCCTCGTTCTTATCATACCCATGCTATTAATGGACCTACTCTGGGTAGTGTGTCTCTGTCGTTTATGGTCTGCTACTTTATTTGTGAGCCTTAATTAATAAATGCTTAGATAAGCATGCATAGGTGCATTAAAATTTAAAACGAGTATTGTGTTGTGATTTAAATTCTCAAAATGTTCTTGATTAAATTAGTTTGAATCGATTCGATCCCAAGATGACCTTATAAACATTTAAAGTTGTTAGGAGTAGCTCTATAAAAACATTCCAAAGTCTAAATATATTCTAAAAATAAAAATATATGTCCAAGAGCTTGCATTAGTATTGTTTTCAATATTTTGGGAAAAAATATTTTGTGATATGTTATTTTGGGTTGAGGTTGCGAAATGTTTGGTTTTGTTTCCAAATGTGGTTAGATATTATTTTAAGATCAAGAAAAAATTAAGTTTTGTTTTGTTTGTAGAGGAGACATTTACTAATGTTGATGTCAAATATGTAAAGCTTTTATTGGATTAGTAGGATAAAATTATATCTTTATATTGATTGTTTTGTATGTATAATTGTAGTAAATGTGAGATATATATGGTTAAGTAATGATTAATTCTTTTTGAAATGGGATTAGTATTAGTGGGGTTAGGATAGTTAGGGATACTTTATTTTATTTTGATGTGTGACATTGAGAAATGTACTATCACATTAGGTATCATCTCTCTAATTGAAAAATATTTTTGGAAAATAATATAAAAAAAGCCCAGAGAAATACTAAATGCTCTAAGTTAATGCATATTTATAAATGTCTAGGAGTAAGTTATTCAAAAGAAATTATTAGACAAGGAATTATTAAGTTGGTTTGATTTGAAGCATTTAAGCCAATTTAATCTAGTAGATGAGATCATCTGAGCTCAAATTGTTTTGAGTCTGCTCAAACCAATTACCTAACAAGAAATGTGAAGAACTTGAAGTATTAAGGCATTTATTCAATTATCTAGGATTTTTTATGGAATTTCCTTGTCACACTAAGCAACCTTTTCTATGATTAGGTCAAATTTTATTGAAGAAGAAAAAAGAAGTCTTTTAAAGAGACAGTAGATGCTCAATCTAAAATGTCTCTTTATTAATAATCGATAGGAATTATATAAATATCGAGAGAATATCTTACCGATGAGAAATTTAGAAAGAAACGTTGGATCAAAAATTGCATAGCATGGTTTTAGAGCCTTTACTTTTTAATAGATGTTTGTTGCATTCAACACTTCACTGCAAATATAATATAGATAAGATATTAAATGATAAAATTAAAGTTGACTTATTAAATTTAATTGGAGACATATTAATTTTTGATCAATTGAGAAGTGACATGTGTAAAATAATATACTAGTTATTAATTTAAAATATTTTATTTATATTTTGAAATTTACTAAATTTAATTCCAAAAGATAAATATTTAATTTTAATTACTACTCTAGTATTTATTTTATGCTCAAAATCAAATATTGATAACTGTTAAAGATGAAGTGTCTACATTTATGAACCAATCAAATTGAAGATATTTGACATTATCTATTGATATATGATATTTTTTCTTAATGTTTGATATTATCTTATCAAAGAGATAACTATCAAAAAAATTCAAGTTAATTTGGAAGTATCCCCTCAAGCATCTATATAAAGTGATAACCAACGTTTATTCAATACACAGCACAAATTCCAGCAAGTGAGGGAAACTTTGAAGGAGTCTAGCAATTCTTTAAATCAAATTCAAGGATATCCACGACGTTTAAAATTTTCTTTATGGAGCTCATCATATTCCGGTGTTCAATTTGGGATTAAGGTGTGAAATTCTTGAATTGGCATTATTTTATTCAAATTAAACTCAAGGAGATCCACGAAATTCAAAACGTTCTTTGTGGAGCTCATATATTTTGGTGTTTAATTCAAAATTATGGTGCGAAGCTCTCATATTGGCATTATTTTTCTTCAAATTAAATTTAGGGAGATCTACGGTATTTAAGGTGTTATTTGCAGGGCTCAATAAATTCAATGTTATATTTGGAATGAAAGAATTAGATAATTAGATTAGATATTGAATTCACAGTTGATTGATACGTTTCAATTTTATTTTATTTGTACGAATTTTCTTGTCTTGTAATTTTATTTTGCAGAAAAAGAAATTACGCTTACAAATTTTGGCATGCCTGGTGGGACCTCTCTATCTCTCATCTCTTCCTTCATCCAAATTGAAGTATCAAATGACCACCAACAAAACTACTGCATTGAAAATTACTACCCTAAATTCCTCAAGTGTTAGAGAAAAAGTGTTGACATCACCATAAGAAGTATATCCAAGAAGTTGCAATCATCTTCGAAGGTGACTCCTTCATTTGCTATGGAAAAGGTGTTTGTATTTTATTAATATGAATGAAGATAGTGGAGACTAGAAGGAAAAATCTACATCATCCATTCCTTACTCAACATCAAATTCCTCGAGCATGGCAATGGTGATGGTGACAAGTGCTACAATTTTGAAGGAACAAATTTCAAATTTGATGAGGACCATTGAAGGACTGACAAAGCATGTTCAAGAGCAAGACTTTCAAATCTCCAATTGATAAGCAAAGTTGACAATCATAATGACAACTACATGGTGGAGAAACAAATTGAGGTTGAGGACGAAGGCAAAGCATCGACAAGGAGATAATCAGCTAAAAATGAAGAGATTGCAACAAAAGAACTAGAAGTTTCTACTAGACTACTTCCTATTGACCCACTAAAGGAATTTATCATGGAGAATATCAAAGACTGGTTTGATGGAAGTTTTAAGTCATTTATGACTTACTCCAAGCTATATACTCAAAAGATTGAAAACTTGAAGATGCCTATCAATTACCAACTCCCAAAGTTTCAGCAATTTGATGGCAAAAGTAACACAAAGCGGCATGTGACTCATTTCATTGAGACTTGTAATAACACTGGGATATATGGAGATCATTTGGTCAAGCAATTTGTTTGATCATTAAAGGGCAATGCTTTTGATTGGTATGTTGACTTGGAGGTAAGCTCTATCAATAGTTGGGGACAACTAGAACAAGAGTTCCTCAATTGTTTCCACAACACTTGATGGATAATTAGCATGATATAACTCATCAACTATTGCTAGTGGAAAAAAGAACCTATACTTCAAGGAATTAAACCAAAACCTTTTGTAGATTTGGCAACTCGTACCCATAATATTAAAATGAGCATGAATTTTGATGAACAACAACACTCAAGTAATGTTGATGATGATGAAGATGTTAGGAGCAATTAATTTTCATCTTCAAATCATAAATGCTCCTTAATAAGAATCTAAATTGTCAATAATACTCCCAAATAAGAGTATAAACCATCTAAAATTCTCAAGTCCCTAAGTATTTGAATTCGAATTTTCAAGTTTTCAAGTCTTCAATTCAATGGATCCAATTTTCAAGTCTCCAAACCTACAACTCAAGTTTTCAAGTCTTTCAAGTATAAGACTCAAGTCTCCAAGTGTTCAAGTCAAATTCTCAAGCCTCCAAGTCCAAAACTCAAATTTTTAAGTCTCTAAATCAAAGATTCAAATCTTTCAATCTTTAAGTTCAAATGTCAAGTCTTCAAATTCCAAATACTCCTTAATTAGAGTCTAAATTGTCAATAATGCTCTCAGATATGAGCTTAAACTATCGAAAATTCTCAAGTTAAAATTTTCTTATGTGCTCCTTGATAAGAGTTTAAATTGTCAATAAAGCTCCTAAATATGATCATAAAATATCTAAATGTTTAAAGTTTCCCCATATGCTCCTTTATATTAAACGTTCAATAAGACTCCTAGGTACGAGTATAAACTATCTAAATATTCAAATTCTCCCTATGTACTCCTTCATAAAAGTATAAATTGTCTATTAAGTTAAATTAAAATAAACTTCTTGACATGAGTATAAATTATCAACCAAATTCAAGTAGACTCTTTAACACGAGTATAAAATGTCTATTCAAGTTAAATATGCTCCTTGACGCAAGAGTCTAAATTGCATGTTACTTCTGGCTTGCATGAGTAAAAATTGTGTACGGCACACCGATCAAAAGGATATTTACTTTGAATTATGTTATGACTTGACCGTTTGATTGGGCACCATAGTTCGAGGAATGCATTGAGGATGTTCTTGTCACAAACATATTGATAGAAAAGGAAAACTTCTCAAATACTTCAAGTCTTGTCTTTTTCGTGGATGATTGGCACATCTTTCACTAAGTTTTGGAGTGCGGGCATTTGTAGACATATCAATTTTTGACCAATTGAGAAGTGATACGTATAAAATAATATACTAGTTATTAATTTAAAATTTTCTATTTATATTTTATAATTTACTAAATTTAATTTCAAAAGATAAATAGTTAATTTTAATTAATACTCTAGTATTTATTTTGTTCTCAAAAATAAATATTGATAAGTGTAAAAAATGAAGTGTCTGCATTTATAAACCAATCAAATTGAAGATATTTAAAATTATCCATTAATATTTGATATTATTTCTTAATATCATATATTATCTCTTGATATTTAATATTATCTTATCAAAGAAATAACTATCAAAGAAGTTCAAGTTAATTTGGAAGACTCCCATCAAGCATCATTATAAAGAGGTGACCAAAGCTAATTCAACACACAACAAAAATTCCAACAAGTGAGGGGAACTTTGAAGGAGTCCAACAATCCTCTCAATCAAATTCAAAGAGATCCACGATGTTCAAGGCATTCTTCACGGAGCTCATCATATTCTAGTGTTTGATTTGGGATTAAGGTGCAGAGGCCTTGAATTGACGTTATTTTATTCAAATTAAATTTAAGGAGATCTATGACATTCAAAGCGCTCTTTGTGGAACTCATACATATTGGCATCTGATTTGAAATTAATGTGCGAAGCCCTCGGATTGGTGTTGTTTTTCTTCAAATCACAGCATTCAAGGCGTTCTTCGTAGAACTTATTGAATTCAAGATCATATTTGGAATAAAAGAATCAGAGAATTAGATTAGAGATTGAATTCACAGTTGATTGATAAGTTTTAATTTTATTTTATTTGTACGAATTTTTTTGTCTTATAATTTTATTTTGCAAACAAAGAAATTATGCTCACAGTAATATTAAGTGATTAAAATTTTTTATTTTGTTGATAATCTTCACAAATTTAATAGTGATAAGATTCTATTTAAATTATTATTATTGATTATTAATGACACATGTCTAATGATAATAAATTTTTTGTCACATGTGTGACAATTTTGTATCTGTAAAAGCCAACAGTAAGAATTTTTTATTTTTTTTATCATGCCAATAATAACTACTTAAGTTCTATATGTTTGTCACTATTTATTAATATATAGTGCCAATTTAAATACTTTTTAGTTTTTACCATTATTAAACTTGTATGAGTTATCATAGTAATAAAATAGTAATTATTATTGTCGTGTATATTATTTGTGATAATTTTTATAATTTTATTTAATATTTTGATTATATTCATTTTTTATGTGTTACTTATTTAATATTTATAAAATAACATAGCTATTCATTTGAAATATTATCAAATTAGGCAAAATTATACTGTCTAAAAGTTCTTTAACCTAATTAATAATGTTCCTGAGCATCATGTCAACCCAAATCAAAACCCTAGTCAGTTGATTATTGGGTTTTTTTCCCTTTAATTTAATTAGCATATGCACACGCAATTGGTGTCTCATCCGCTTGCCACGCAGAGCCTTATGAAACCTTCCCTCTTCACCTTTAATTACATCTAAAAATGACTTGTAAACTTTAATATGACTATCACTCATTGGTTGCTGGTAAATTCCATTATCAAGAAGTGTATCCACAGTTTCTTGTGCTAATTTCTCGTAGCACATTACTAATTCTCCTAGCGTAGATCTACTTCTTGTTAATATATCGGCCAGAGTATTGTTCCGATAGATAATTCTTCTATAGAGTTTACAAAGAAAATATAATATTAGTGACAAAATAATAAGTAATAATATAAGCATTATAACTAATGACATGTATTAAGTGAAAATAACTTTTATTCTGTCATTAATAATAGTTTTAAGTGACAATAATTTTTGTTTTGTCACAATTTGGCTCAATAATGATAAAAATTAATGTTTTAATCAAAATTCAATCATTAACAACTAGTGACACTTTTATGGTGATAACCTAGTGACAATTTAATTCATGACGAGATTTTTACTATCATTAGATTGTTAATGATGACAACTTAAACACTATTCTTGTCACTATTTGCTAGGTAAAAATTATTAAAATAACAAAATAAAATCTTTTGTCATCTAATATATATAATTAATAACAATTTTTGTATTATCACTTATTATTTTGTCACTAATTTATCTATTTTGTATTGTATCTTTGAGTTTGAACTCCAAACCTTACATATATATATATACAAGTAATGAAGATAGTGCCACTCAACTAATTAAAATAGTATTATTGAACTAATTAATCACTAACAGTCACTCAATTGTAATTCAATAGTTAAACATTTCTAATACATAATATTTACATGCGTGCAAGTTTAAATAGATAATAGATGCCATGACCATATTTAATATTTCTATAAGTATATGGACCACATCAAACTTATCTTTGTTAATGCCATGACTGATAAGATGTAGTTTGGAATATCATCTCCTCGTTTGCGAATAAATATTTTCTAGATTGTTCCACTGCAATTAATTACTTTTTTAAGGTTAGCCAATTTGTTAGAAAATTGAATGTATTAGTGGGAACCAGTTGACTATGTTCAATAAATTGAAACAAGTGTGAGCCAATTCAGAGTGTTATACGTGTATTCTTATCATGGATTACTTGAATCCCAATAAATTCTGTACAGTTTCCGTTTCAAAACAAATTGCGATTTAATTAAGGTAATTGGGGGACAGGTAATAACCCCAATAATTGGGTCTGTGACTTGGGTGACTGACTAGCTCGGTTTTATGTCTTTCAGTGTGGACCTCTTTTTGAACTGCTTATTTCTTAAACTTCGGTTGCAACATAAAATTTTAACTTTATTTATACAACACTATGAAAAATGTAATAGTTGTGATTAAAAATCAATGGCAACATAAAAATTTTCACTAATATTATATGATAAGTAATAATAATTTTTACTTTGTTATTAATAATATTTTTTAAGTGACACTTTTTTTTTTATTTTGTACAATATGACCTCATAGTGCTAATAACTAATATTTTAAATTTGCTGTTGTTGAAAATTAGCAACAAACTTATATATGCTAACAAAACAATGACAATAAAATTATCATTATAATTTATAATAAGATTTTTATTGTGATTGCATTATAACTGTGTCATTAATATTAATGATGAGAAGTACTTAAACACTCTTATTATTATTATTATTATTATTATTATTATTATTATTATTGTTATTAAATTTATAAAAAATATTAGAATTAAAAGTAAATTTTTTTATCACTTTATATATATACATATATAGAATCACCATTTTTGTATTTTTTCAATTCTTTTGTGCACAATGTAATGGAATTCACTCGGAGGGATCAAGCACCAAAAAATCTGGGGATACCTGCAAACTGTACTAACCTCCACGTATTTATCTGCTAACCCAGAAAATGTTAGACACGTATACAAATTCACGTAGAGTCAATGTACGTAAAGTGGTCACATGGCTACCACATAAAGCATGCTCAATTATAGGCAACCTATGCTGTCGCTTTGGGTGTTTAACTAAACTAGAGTCGCGTCAAATGACTTGAAATTATGGCAGTAAACGGAAATTATTGTACCATTCGTAGTTGGTTTCCTATACACGAATATTGTACACAGATAAATGCATGCATGTACACACACACACACACACACATACGTGTGAGTGTATACTTTCCCCATAAGGAAAAATAGAGTGACAATTAATCCTTCATACAAATCGCAAGCGTGTCGCTATCACAATATACGCACAGAAGCCATTTGCCTGCAATTTCCCAACCATAAGAGGTATTCATGCATTATCAACCACGTATTAATGTTTCTGTTTCCTAGTAAATCGACATATATAATCTAGTATGACGCAACTTACTAGTTATTTGGGTAGAAGGACTTCTACAAAATTAAGTGGTTACAAGTAGGTGAATTTTGATTTAGTAAATTGAGAAACATACTGATAATACTTGATAAGTTTATTTTATAATTAATACATATGTAATAAATTTTATGCATAAGTACGTCTGAAGCAAGTGATGAGTTAATTTCATCTGAGTCTAATCTTATTTTTAGATCAATACGTACATGTTAAAAGCTTTAGAGTATATGTTGAATCAAAACTAATACATATATTTAGCATTTATAAACACGTAATTAAAATTTATTATTTTGGTGTTTAATAACTTTTACAATTTACACAGTGAGCTTTTAAATTAGATAACATTCTGAAAGTACATCATATATATATATATATATATATAGGTCTTTTTCTTCAGTGCTTAGGATAGGGTTGAGCAAGCGTAATACAACAATTTATGGATTTGAATATTTAGTCTCCTAATTTTATTTTAAAAAAATAAATTATAGTAGCTATATCCTTTTCCCACCATCCCTTAGCTCTAGCTACATGGAAAAATGCCCTAGACAATAGACATGCATATAGTTGTCAATTCACATATATTTATTCTATGGATCTAATATTACCTATGCATATAGTTCTGATAATTTCTTGATTATTTTGGTTGAGATTTCTATTTCGGTGGGATTGAAATTCAATTTTTTGAGGAAAATAATTATGTCGAAAGACATGATTAATTTACCAAACCATTTGGAGTGAATTTAGTTAAATATCTCTCATCACCACAAATACACACTAAATTCTATAAACTTTGGTAATGCTGCGTCTGTGTTTTGAATTTTATTAAAAAAATCATTTGTACTTTGGTGGAAATGGAATTTGAAATCTGTATGAGATTGTTAGAGATTTAATTAACTGCATTGTTTGGATAATACCAAGGAAATTTTATTTTAAAATTTTATATGCAAATGCATATAGATATATAAATATACATTTTTACATAATATTTAATTATTTATATGTTGGGAAAAGATGTAATATATAGACGGTAACAAGGTCCGAAAATCTTTAATTTCAAATTCTCAAGAAAAGGGAATATGAATTAGATGCAATGCTGGGATCAAATAATAGTATCTCATCCTTTATTCTCAATTCTCTTTTGTTTTTTTCTTTTTTCACTTAAATTGAGTATCCGAAAATAGCTTCACACTGGTCGACCTGGAAAACTCCAAATTCCACCTTAAATTCAATTAAAAATTAGTGTGTGGATGTTCAAATATTACAGTAATATTTTGAATATATTTCGATATTTTTATATGAAGTGGTGCAAGATTATTAAATAATTTTGGAAAAAATCTTAAAGTATGATTACCCATAGATAAAGAATATGTTAACTAGGTTGCCTTTGGAGCGCAAGATTTGATTAAAAATAAGATTTGCAAATAAGAACTTTGAATGACATAAGAATACAATAGATTTAAAATCCAACATAATGATTAAAAATATAATTTAAAACTGAATTGTACTTTGAACATTTCCAAAATTAAGAATTTATTATTACGATTTTAAAATTATAAACTTTCAAGTTGTTCAATCCAAACGCACCCTAATGTCACATTCGTAATCCATATCCTAAAGCTCTAGTTAAAAAGTAATAGTGCCACGGATATTATCAAAATTATGCCCCCTATTTGGTACTTAATCTGGACGTATCTGTGTGCCCTAGGCACATGCTGGGACCCGTCAGCTATGCCCTTTAGATTCTAGTTATATGACCATACTAATTAAGTTGTGTGCTCTGCTATTTACCTTAATTAGCTCTAGTATTGACGTAGATTAGGCAAAAAAAGATCAAAATACTCTTGAAAATAATTAAAATTACAAAACACTCCACTAGATCAACATCTCTTTATGTAGGTTGGAGTCTAACCTTACCCAAGTACTCTTTAGCCCAAAATCTCAGCCCTTAGATAAGGACACATGACTAGATCTGGAGCTGCCACCCAGGATCAACAATATTGGAACATATCAACAAAAACCTATAAACACTTGACTATTAGTCATGGAAGGCTAATTTTTAGCCAAAAATATTTGATTTGGAAATAACCATGCCAACCTACTTATCTCCCAATTCAGCTTAAATTGGACTATACCCTTGACCATCCTAATTCTGAAAGTTGAACATTCAAGTTTGATCTGTACCCATCTACCAAAAGACTTTTCAACTAGTGGATCCATAAATTTAATGATGCCATATTTGCTGCCATCAATAGGCATTGTCTATAGAGAAAGGTATCAAACTTTAAGAATTAGTTAGCATATAGGTGGAGAGAGGAAAATGGTAGATATGTCTAATAAAAATGCAGAAACTCCAGAGACAAATATCTTTGCCTTCATTGTAGTAAACATTTCAAGCAAGTCAACTAAAGTCAATCATCAGTATCACAAGGACAAGTGAGCTATAATCAAATAATGGCTAAGGAGATTTTAGATAGGTGTCTAGGGGCAACAATAGCATGAAAACTAGTCCAAACACCCATACTCCATAATATTTTGAGAAGACCATATGCAAAATGGTAAAGGTGAAGGAAAAGAGCATGTTGTAGCAATGAATTTGAGGAAGATAAGAGCAAACCATTGTATTAGGAAGATTGGGATGGTAGCTTAGGTAACCTCATCGCAAACTTCAAAGGTTGGCAAATCATGTTTCTTGAGAGCTTTCTAGGATGGAATATCAGGAGATCAGTGACCAAGTGTATCAATTGAGTCTGAGATTAAGGCGCTGCAAAAGAAAAAGTAGCAAAGTTTCATTCTACAAAAGAGACGCTCTCTTTTCTGTGTTGATATTTTATTTAAATCATGCCGATCCACTTCAAAGTAATAGGCCTACTGAAATATGATGTGAATTTAGATCCTTAAGTACATTTAATGGCATTTGAGCATATCATTCAGTAGTATGGATTGGTGCATGCTACAAATATGCCCTGGAGTTGTTCACCTCTACCACTAAATATGATAGTAATGTATGATCGATTATGTAGAAATTTTTTATACCATTTGGCTAGTAAGAAGAAGGGCTAGAGGTTAGCAACATATTTATCATACATAAATTGTTTCAATGTTAGGAGTATAAGATCTTATTATAGACATGATGGTGAGCATGCTCATTCATCGCATGAAAAAAGGACATTTAGCTTCTACTCTTGCTAGGGAATCCCCAACAGAATTAGAAGAACTCATGAAAATGGCTCAAAGTATGTCCATGAGGATGATATAAATGTGATGAAAGATGAGGAGTGGTCAAGTAATATACAAGTCAGACAAACCATAGGAGTGACAACAGAGTGGAAGAAGAGGAATGATTGAGATTTGAGAATGATCGCAAAAGGTCTCCAATATGCCCAACATTTTGTCATTACACTCCTTTAAAAATAACTTAAACATAAGCTATGTTACCGATTGTTTCCACTAATATATTACATTAACCTCATAAGCATTATGTCATTCCTAATAAGAGGAATTCGTGAAAGTATTGTACCTTTCATAGGCATAAAAGTCATGATATTGAAAACTGTTATCACTTAAAAAATGAGCTAAAAAGTTGGTGAGACAAAGGTCTTTGAAGAAATTTGTGATGAATTCAACTAGAAAACATTATGAGGGCTTGTAGAGTACAACACATCACAGAGGTTGTTCCCATGGTGCATTTTGAAGTTTTAAGCATAGACATTACAAGTGGAAATGTCAGCAAGATAAGAAAAAGACAGAAGAACCTACAAATGATGATAACTTACTAAAGAAAGGAGTTATAAAAACAATAGCAGGAGGTCCAATAGTGGGGATTTAAGTAATCAAAGAAAAAACTACACATGTATGATAAGAGAGGCTCCACAAGGTATGGTCCTAAAAAATGATTGTGAGACTATCACTTTCAATATGCACAATCCAGAAGGTTATCCATTGTCTCAAGATGACTCCATGGTGATGATAATGGACATGAAAAATTTCTTGGCGCATAAAGTCTTAGTTGATAGTGCAAGTTTGAAAGATATAGTTTTCTTTAACACATTGAGAAGAATAGAATTAGATGTGACTATACTCTAACTAGTTCACACTATGTTGATAGAATTCACAAGGTCAGAGGTCATACCCTAGGGAATAATAGACCTTCCCATGTTATGAGGAATAGAGCTAGAGCAAAGAACCATAATGCTCAAATATTTAATGGTTGAGTATCCATTTGGATACAATGTTATATGCAGTAGACTTAGGTAAAATAAGTCCAAATTTGTGGTATCTACATATCATTTTAAATGAAATTCCAAAGAGGGCTAGGGTATGTGAGGTGCATTGCGATTAGAAGAGAGCTAGATAATGCTATAATGTCTTTTTACATAAGGTTGAGAAGCGAGAAAAAAGGATTCAAAAGGTTTAGATAAAGGAAGAAGGTAATATATCGCGATTTTCAAATAATAAGGTTAATAAGAGGAGGAAAATTCATAGAGAGATAGAATTATACCTTAACAATCTGAAAAAACCACCAAAAAATTGAATCTCAGATTAACCCTAAGCTAAAAGTGGCGATGATTGAATTCTTGAAGAAAAACACAAACATCTTTGCTCGGAGTGTAGTGGACTTTTAGGGAATTGATTTGAAGGTCGTGGTGCACAAGTTGAATGTAGACCCTAGTGGCAAACTACTACAACTGGAGAAGTACCATTTTGGAGCAAAGAGAATAGATCATAGAAGAAGAAGTTAAAATAATTATTGGAAGTAGTGTTTATTGCGAAAATCTAGTTTACTAGATGGCTCTCCAATGTAGTAGTGGTCCTAAAAACAGATGGAAAGTGGGGGATGCTCACTGGTTTTAAAAGTTGAATGAGGTGTGGACAAAAAATTTGCATCCTCTACCTTATGTTGATAGTTTGGTAGATTCCATAATTGGTCGCACTTTACTTAGCATTATGGATATGTAGGAGGTTATTATCAGATCTTCGTGGCAGGGGGAGAATAGAGATAAGAGAACACTTCTTACTAAGAAGGGTGTGTTCTATCACAATATTATACCATTTGGACTTAAAACCTTGAAAGCTATATATTAGAGATTGGTTAATCGCATATTCAAGAATCAAATAGGAAAGTTGATAGATGTATATTTTGATAACATGCTTGTGAAAAGAATGAATAAGAGAGTCTTCTGAGGAATCTTTCCAAATAATGCAATTGTATTGTTCAAAATTAAATTCCACTATGTCCACGTTGGTTGTTATAAGTAGAAGGTGCTTTGGATACATTGCCATAGAAAGAGGAATAAAAGCAAAATTAGTGAAGATAGAAGAAATTATGAACATGCCCTCACCAAAAATCATCAAAAAAATTCAAAAGATGACTAAAAGTACAATAGTAGGAAGTAAATTCATAACCAAGTTGGCTTAAATAAGTCTTTTATTTTTCAAGGTTTTAAGGAATATAAAGGATTTTTCAATAGACAAAAAAGTGTGAGCAAGCTTTTGTAAGATTGAAGGAGTATCTCCACCCTCTACTTTTGCTATCATAGCAAAAATAAGGAGAACCTTTATTTTTGTGTTTGGTGGTGTCCTTGGAGGTTGTTAACTTGTCGTTGCAAAGATAATAGGAAAAAAGAATAGGCCAATTTACTATGTGAGCAAATTATTGCACGGGCTACAAAAAAGTGTGTAAAGGTCAAAAAGTTTGTTTTGACTTTTGTGATTTCAATTGAATAGCTCTTATGTTACTTCTAAGCATAACATTGTAGTGTTAATAGATAAATTGTTGAAAGAAAATCTTACAAAAACCCAACCTATCGAGGAGGCTAGTGAAGTGGTAAGTAGAGCTAAGTGAATTTTTAATTAAGTTTTAGAGTAGAATTGCCATCAAGGCACATGTGCGAGCTAACGTCTTGGTCAGTTGGGTGAGGAGAAAATAGAGGATAAATTTTTATTAGTGAGTGCAATCATTGTAATGCCTCAGTCAATAGTGCACGTGGATAGATCTTCTGAGGAATTAGAATATGATTCAGAAGCCTTAAGAAGGATGAGATAGAGTTTGTGTTGAGGCTGTAGTTTCAGGTTACTTGTAATGAGTGGAGTAAGAAGCAAAAAGTTCAGGGTTAAAGATGGCCTGTGATTTAGGTGCATAGGATTTAATGATATATACAGATTCACAACTTGTAGTACCACAGTTCATAAGGATTTATGACATAGAAAAGGGAACCATGAAAAAATATCTATATCAACTCAAAGATTTGGTAACAAGGTTAAGTGATTTTTAGTTTGTATAGGTATCAAAATTGCATAATGAAAGAATGGACACATTATCCAAGATTGAGAATATGGTGTATAGAGTGAGATCAAGAATGGTTATCATTTTTTATATCGAGAAGTCCATCTATTGAAGAACCCATAGGACCTAAAGCTTTTGAAAACGAAGTTGAGATGACTAACCAGTAATAAGAGAAGGCACCAACTTGGATAGATTAGTTGAAGAAGTCTATTGACAAAGAAGTGCCTCAATTTATAATATAGAAGGTTGGGCCGTATAAAAGATTGATAATGGCACATCTATTGTAATGTTTGGATGCAGAGCACATGGAATATATCATGAGAGAGATCTATGAGAAAAGTTTTGTCAATCATTCTAGAGATTGGTCATTAGCATAGAAGATCGTTAGGTAAGGATATTTTCAACTTATGGTGATGAATAATGCAACGAAATTTTCAAAAAGGTGTAAAGAATGTCAAATTTACTCAAATAATTCATAGCAAAAGAGCTCAAATAAATGCAATACAAGTTGTATGTCTTTTTGATCAATGGGGGATTGATATTTTAGGATCATCACCTTCTACCAAAGGGTAGAGAAAATTCATGATAATAGTTGTTGAACATTTTAGTAAATGAATCGAAGCTGAGCCAGTAGTCAAGATCTCCAGAATAATGGTGATGAACTTTTTATGGGGAAATAAATGGTGCCTAATTTGAGGGAAAGAAAAATACGAATAATGTAAGAGTTAAAGATTTAGCGAATCCTTACCTCTATCGAATATTCCTAAGTGAATAGGCAAATAAAAGTAACAAATAAAACTATCTTGCATAATCACAAAGTGAGACCAAGCATTATGAAAGGCTATTAGGTGGAGCAGTTAGCACAAGTATTGTGGGCTTGTAGAAGAAGTCCAAGAAGTAAAACACATGAGACACGTTTTTACATGGTCTAGTTTAAAGATACTAATTTTGACAGAGATTTGAATGGAGACAAGTAGGCTAGAAGCATGCTACTTCACAAAAGTTAGTGAGGATATGATTGTTGAATTAGGCATAATTGAGGAAGTTAGGAATAGATTGTGGGTGAGAGTTTTATCACATAAGGTGATAATGGCCAAGAGTTGCAACAAAAGGGTGAAGGCTAGGAATCTTCAAGTGGGGAATTAGTTATGAGAAAAAGTGGAAAAGGCCAACCACATGGGAAAGTGGGATACAGATTGGGAAAGCCATTTTAATGTGATTAAGGTCACAAAGAATGGAGCTTATAGGTTGCAAATAGTGGATGGGAAGGACCTCTGTCAACCATGAAAAATACAAAATCTAGGGAAGTTCCACAAATGATATTATGTGCCTATAAGCTACATATGTTTTTGTTTTTGTTGCAATTATTTGAAAATGAGAACTATGTAGAATCCATGTAAGGGTAACATGAAGTTGACTTGTGAGATTTTATAAATTAGCCGCCAAAATATTGTTATTTTCTCAAAGTAATTTGTTTAAATGATATGCATGTTTCTCCGAAGTATTATAGCAAATCTTGGAAGACAGGGAGCATGAGAGTTGATCCGTTTAGTCCATTTTAAAATGAACACTTGAAAAATGTAAAAGAAATTGTAAAGTTGTGAAGCTCTCAAACACCTAAAAAAAGTATGGAGAACTCAAAAATCAATTGATCACAAAAAAAGGGCACTGAAGATTGTGCCTAGAAAAGGTCAATCAAAGAACTAGTACCTAAAATCATTCAAAATAATATATTTTGTAACATATTAAAGGTTGAAAAAGCAATACATTAATGCCTAAAAAATATCAAATACATGAAAGTTAAAAGTTTGAGGAATAGTTACTGAAGTTAAATATATGTAAAAGGTTGAAGTAAGCTTGACCACTTCAAAAGGCGAAGGTTGCAAATGTGTATCAATGTTCAAGATTATACCTATTCCAATAGACAAAAAGAGTTTATCATTTGATAAATTTCTAATTTATTTGAGTTGGTAATTTAATTAAACTAGGGTATCACTAAATTGGATTTATTAGATGTCAATATGTGATTTTACAAGCAATAGTTAGTTGAGATAAAAAGAAAAAGAAAAAGAAGAAGGAAAACAAGAGGGGTAATAAAAAAGGTACACAATAGAAAAAGTAAGATATAGCAGTACTAGTGTGGTTATTTTTTCAGAGGATAAATACTTGAAGTACTTACAAAAAGAGCACTAAGAAATGATAGTATGGTTTCAAAGTTAAAAAAAGGCTAAAATAGTTTAATTGATTATCACAAAGCCAAAAATCATGCCCTAAAGTCCTTGTATAAAAGAATGATAGGAATTATTGTCCAATTGATTGAAAGTTGGCTATCTTCCACCAGTTGTAATATACATCTACATTATTTTTTAGAAAGATTAGGGACTGGGACATTAGGGTTGTCCTCCTAGTCTTTTGTCATGTTGGGTGTAATAGATCTAGGTTGAAGTTCTTTTCGAAGTCATTCAATTTAGCTGAAACCATTTGATATGTCTATAATTTTTAAAGGAAAATCACATTTACCTTCCCACCAACCTACCCACCTACTTATTTTTCAACTCGACCTTAGTTGGATTATACCCTTTGTTGGATTTTGGATGTTACTAGGCATATTAATAATAATAATAATAATAATAATAATAATAATAATAATAATAATAATAATTGTATGCAATTTGCTATCACATAAAGGGTTGACCCAAATTAAAGTGATCTAATTATTATGTAGGCCTGAGTTACCTTACAAAGTATAGGCTTATATGTGCAAATACTCTAATTTATAATTTTTAATTTTATAATGGGCCAGATTAGAAATAAGGAAAAGATACACAATTATGTTAGGGTATGCTCCCCGAACTATATAGATATGATTCTTTTATGATATACCAACATTAGAAAAGAGAGAGTAACTTTTTTCAAAATTCATACGCACTAATTTGGAATATCGATAACTACAAGACTCAAAAGAGTTCATCAGCATTCAGGGATCCAGGTACGCTTTTGCATTTAGATTGGTTTTTTATGATTAAACATGAAGGTTCTTAGGTTTTATGTGATGGATTTTACAAATTTAGTTTAATTCTAGCAAGTGTTATCAAAGCCACTCATGTTGAAGCATTGAAAAATCTATTATTTTAGGTTAGATCTATTTGAATTTAAGGATTCAAAGGTTCGATAAAGTTTTATTCGAATTTTTCTTTTAATTTATGGATTTAATCTTTTTGGAATACTCAATAAGTTCGATAATCATTGAAACTGATGCCCAAAAGATTTATAATTGAAATCAAGGAAGTATATTTTGCCATGGCAAATCAAGATTTTGAAATGAAATCTAGAGAGCAGCAAGTTGCATTTGGAATTATTAAATTTTTTTGGGTGTGCGGGCCGTGATCGGAATTGTTAAATTTGTTTGGCATGCGGGTCATGTTCAGAATTGTTGAATTTGTTTGGTATAGTTTTGTTGGTGTTGTTGCTTTGATTGGATAAAATCATGCTTGCTTATATTGGAATTAATTGCATTTGAAAGCCATTGCATATATAATATATAGAGTAATTTGGTATGTGTACTGATTTGCACGAGTATGGTATATTTTTATTTTCAATACATATATTTGTTTGTTTTGATAAATTTCTTAAAAGGCCGATCAAATTAAAAATAAAAAAGTGAGTGATTTTGAGAAATTTTAATTTGAATATTGATATGCTTATATATATATATATATATATATATATATTTTGATCTAAATTAATTGAAGTAATATTTCACCAAAGTGATATCTCTTATGGAAATTAATTTATTTTGTAATATAAAGAGTTGTGTGCATGTAAGTTATATAAATATTGATCGACCTGTACACTTGTGGAAACATGTGATAATTATTGATTTTACATTTGAGCAATAAATTGGCCCAAAGGAAAATTTATTGTTTAACATGTTACTTTAGTATTAGTGTTCAATTACTACGCCTTGATATCACTTAGAAGTTAATACTTTGTCCAAAGGTGAAATATTAATTGAATGTTCGATATCTTGAGATGGGGTTTACCTTTATTTAATTTTATTATTATGTTCTAATTTTTTGCTTTGGTACTTATGTGCGTTTGTTTTTTTGGTTTGGTTTGGTTTGGTTTGGTTTGTTCTCTATTAATTTCTACTTTTGCTGTTAAAATCATTGCTAGCATCAATTTTATTCCTATGTTGAATGGCACAAATTTTATGGCTTTAAAGCATGGCAAGAAAGTGTCTTAATTACTCTTGGAGTCATGAACCTAGACCTTGCATTAAGGATTGCAAAACAGTCTAATCTCACTAATCAGAGTATCTTAGATGAAAAGAGGGAGATAGAAAATGAGGAAAGGTCTAATTGCATAAGTCTAATGATCATCAATCGTGCCATTCCAGAAGTTTTTAGGGGCACTATGTTTAATAAGGTTGATACAGCTAAGGCTTTCCTTGAAGACCTTGAGAAAAGGCTTGCTAAGAATGAAATGGCTAAAACTAATACAATCTTAGCAAAGCTCATCTCAATGAGGTACACAGGTAAATAAACACAAGGGAGTACATTACGAATATGTCTCATCTTGTTTTAAAATTGAAGGCACTCAAGTTGGATTTGTCTGAAGACTTATTACCATTTAATTCTAATATCCCTTCTAGTGTAGTTTAGTTAGTTCAAGGTAAGGTATAACTACCAAAAGGACTCATGGTCTCTTAATGAGCTCATCTCACATTGTGTTCAGGATGAGGAGAAATTGAAGCAAAAGAAGACAAAGAGTGTTCACTTAGTTTTCACCTCGAAAGATAAGAAGAAAGACAATAAGAGAGAGAAAAATAAGGAAATTGTGGATATGGAACCATAGAAAAAACAACATAAGGAACTTACTCAGAATGCTTGTTACTTCTATTGAGCTACAGGTCATAAAAAGAAGACGTGTTTCTAAGGTAGCCAACATTGCTACAAACCTAATAATGGTGAAAGATACGTTTACTTTGACAATGGTAAGATAGTGGATGTTGAAGCAACCAAAACATTTAGATTATTACTAAGAACTGCTTTTTATTTAATTTAAATGACATTTTCATTGTACCATCTTTTATATGAAATTTTATTTCTATTTTAGCATTGGATAAATTTTGTTATTATTATTATTCAATTAGAAATGGAAAATTTAGTATTTTTCAAATTTCAAATTTGGTTAGTTTTGGTTCTTTATTAAGTTGTGATAGTCTATATTTGCTTAACACGATTGCTTCATTCCATGAATCTTTGCATGCTAATATAATAAGTTAAAAACAAAAATTAATTGGTGAGGATTCAACTTCATCATGGTACAAGAGATTAGGTCATATCTCTAAAAAGATAATTGAAAGACTTGTGTCAAACAGTATTCTCGATGTCCTTGATGTTTTAGATTTTGAAATATGCTTAAATTGCATTAAGGGGGAAACAAACAAATGTTAGGAAATTTGGTGCCAATAAGAAATTAGACGTCCTAAAAGTAATAGACACAATTATTTGTGGGGAATAAAAGTAATAGACATAGTTATTTGTGGACCATTCCCCACGGCTTCTTGGAATGTCAACAATATTTCATAACATTTATAGATGATTTTTTTCAATATGGCTACCTTTACCTCATTTGTTAGAAATCACAATCACTAGATGGTTCAAAAGCTATAAAGTTGAAGTTGATAATCAACTTAGTAAAAGAACCAAAAGAGTTAGATTTGATTGTGGTGGTGAGTAGGGATGGAAATAAGGTAGACCATCCGTTAGGGGCCAATGACCTAGACTACTTGAGGCCTAACTTGGCCTAACTTATTTAATATAGACCAGGCTTAGGCTTTTAAAAAAGTTTATTTAGTTAAAAAGACTAGATATAAGCTTGTAAAAAAACTTATAATACCTATCAAGCCAACCGATACAATTTAATTATATTATAATATATATTTAATTATTTATAATACTTATATAATTGATTTTATATAAGACTATGTTTCTTAATGGCGACATTGATGAGATAATTTATATGGTACAGCTAGAAAACTATGTGTCGAGTGATGTAAAGTCAATGGTTTGCAAATTAAAGAAATTCATCTATGGACTTAAGCAGACTCTCATTAATGATATTACAAATTTCATCAAGTGATTATCTCATTTGGTTTTGAGATAAATTTAGGTGATGATTGTATATCCCACAAGTTCAATGGAAGCATATTTTTTTGGTTTTATATGTTGATGATGTACTACTTGCCAGCAACGATATAGACTTGTTACATGAAACGAAGAGATTTTTAGCAAGGAAATTTGAGATGAAATATCTTGGTGAGGCAACTTTTGTATTAGGGATTCAGATATACCAGAATTGGTTTCAAGGTATCCTTAGATTATCATAAAAGGCCTATATTGAAAAGATTTTTAAAAGATATGGCATGCAGGATTATAAACAAGGTGATACCCTTGTAGCTAAAGGAGACATTTAGTCTCATTCAATGCCCCAAGAATACTTTTGAGGAAAAGGAAATATAGAAGATTCCTTATGCATTAGCAATAGGGAGTCTAATGTATGCTTAGGTTTGTACGCATTCAAATATTGTGTGCATTGTTGGGATGTTAGGTAGATATATGAGCAATCCTAGAATGGATAATTGGAAAGCAACCTAACAAGTCATGTGGTATCTACAGAGAACAAAACATCACATGCTCACATATAAAAGGTTGGATAAGTTAGAGATCATCAAGTATCCAGACTATGACTTTGCTGGATGCCAAGATACTATGAAATCTATGTTGGACTATATCTATTTTCTTGTTGTAGAAGCTATTTCATGGAAGAGTGCTAAGTAGACAATTGTAGCTTTATCTATCATGGCAGTTGAGTTTATAGCATGAGATGAGACATCTAATCATGGAATATGGCTGCAAAAATTTTATCACATGGCTGCAAATTGGGAATACAATTAAAAGGCTACTTAAGTTATTTTGTGACAATAAGTCAACAGTCTTACATTACAATAACAACAAGAGTTTGACGAAGTCAAAATATATAGACAATAAGTTTTTGGTTATTAAAAAAAGTGTTTAGAATCATCAATTGTCTATAGAGCATATTAGCACAAACTCCATGGCTGCAAATCCGCTTGCTAGGGGACTACCACCCAAGGTATTTCATGGCACACCACTCACATAGGTGTTAAGTCATTTGAGGACATTCAACTTTAGTGTGAGTTTGTAATTCTAGATGTTTTTTCTATATAGACACATTTTTAGTTTAGTACATGATATTTTGAGGTTATTTTCTGCAAAAATAAAGTTTCTTTCAATTTATCCACACTTTAATTTTAGTATGGTTTCATCTCACTAAAGTTTAAAATGAACCAGCTAGAAATAGGCATGTTTAGATTACATCGCATGTAATTTTCGTACTACACATCTACACTAGATTTGCGTGATTTGGTTATGCTGATGTACATGATTAGGGGTGGATTTAGTAATGATATATGTAGCAAAAATTGCCTTGGTTCTATGTTGACATAATTGATGGATGAGATTGTTTAAAGATTATTTTGGTTATGGTAACAAAGTTTTGAGCTCATAAGTAATATTATGGTATACAACTATAAGGTGATGTGTGTGTATATATATATAGTCCAAGTGGGAGTTTGTTGGATTCTTGATGTTATATATATATATATATATATATATATTAATAACAATTGTATGCAATTTGCTATCTTGAAAAGGCTTGGCCTAAATTAAAGTGATTTAATTATTAGATGGGCCTGAGTTACCTTACAAAGTATGGGCTTATATGTGTAGATACTTTAATTTATAATTTCTAATTTTTTGATGTGCCGAATTAGAAATAAAGAAAAGATACACAATTATATTAGGGTGTTGGTCCCCAAATTATATGTATGATTATTTTTTGATATCCCATCACTAGAAACGAGAGAGTAACCATTCCCAAATTTATACACACTAATTTAGAAGATCAATAACCACGAGACTTAAAAGACTTTATTGGTATTCATGGATCCAAGTGAAAGAAGAGGATGTGCAAGGATCTAAAATAATTACAAATATTAAGCAAAAATTAACTTGCAAATCCTCAATCTACGAATCTACTTTCATGCCTTAACAATGGATTAAAAGGCTTAATGATCTTAATAATGGATTAAAAGGCTTAATGATGTTATCTTAAATGAGAGATTAAAAGATAACTAGCATGATCTCCCAATGGAACTTCTTCCATGTAAGATCAATGCCTTTTTCTCCAAGGATCTCTTTCTCCACCCCTATGGTGAGCAATTCTAGCAACTTCCACTGCTTGTGAAAATCTCCTCCAAGATGAAGGGATTGAGGTAATAGAAATAGCAATTAAGCCTTCAAACTGCTAGTAAGGGAAAACTCCAAAAATTGGATTCAATCTTGAAGGATCTTCAATCACCAACTCAAAGCATGAGATCAACCTGTTCTTCACAAACGGGTAAAATGGAGCCTATCTCATAACTCACCAACCTCCATACTTAGGTAGCTTGTGCCTAAACTAAGCCCTAGGAGACTATGTGTTGGGAGCAAAATCAAAGCATAAGGACCTAAATACAAGGTTGTTATGGAACCTCAAGTCAAAAGATTAGTTATATGCACCATCATAAGCTAGAGAATTTACCACTATAGATGTGCTCTATGGCTACCTTGTAGTTTCTCTAAGTGAGTCTCCAGTAAACTTGTTCTCTAACCACCCACTAACATGCGTCCATGTCTTACATAGAATTCCCATGAAATGAGGCAATATCCAACTCCTTAGAGTATGCATCATTAGTGCAAGTCTATCTAAATTTTAGATGCTCTATCTTGTAAGATTTTATGACTTAAAATATTTTAAAACTATGACCATATAGACTGGTTTCATGATCACCATCATATATGTGATCATGTCCTGTAGTCTCGTATGATTTAAGTGTTTCAACCAAATGCATGTGAAGAAATCATAAACGCATAAGATGAAGATGACCATTTTGTTGAATATTATTCAATCAAGATTATTACATAGAGTAGTTCTATATGCCAATCTAATTGGCTTGCGAGGTACTATTTCAACACCAAGTACATTTACGCATCTAGATTGATTTTTTATGATTTAACGTGATGGTTCTTGAGTTTTATGTGATGAATTTCATAGATCTAGTTTAATTCTAGCACCCTCAACCATCCCAATCGTGAAAGTTGGCCATTTAGGTTTGACCCATGCCCATCCATTGGAAGATGTTTCGATCAGTACATTCATAAATTCCCTAATGTTTGCTATTTAATATTTTTTGACTCTTGTTTTTACGTGTAGATGCATTTACTTCCACCTATTACTATTGTATTTTTACCCCCAAGTTACCTTTCTCTTATAGTATCCATTAATGTGCGTTAGTGTGTGCAATCGAGATGAGCAAGATTGCCATAATTTTTTCCTCTAACTGATTTGGTCGTCCGATCATGCAAGCAAGTATTCATCTATCCTCTCAATTTGAAAAATCCCAAACTTAAATTAAACTAAAATTAGAAATTTGACAGAGTCGATGGCTGTGTAATTTTGCCCATGATTGACATGATTTCCAGTTACGCCGACCTCTTTTGTACAAATTAAGTAAGGACCATTTGGGCGCGGCGGGGGGGGG
>JACGDI010005241.1:1837168-1942721 GCA_014898725.1 Jacaranda copaia | reverse complement strand
ATTTTTTGGAGTTTTTAGGGAATTTTGAAAGTTTGGCTGCATCAGGTTACTTGAGAGCAATTAATTAATCACTCACCTTTAACATCATCAAGAGACCAATTAATACATCACTTGAAGGAAAACTGATAACAGCGAGGACCCTTTATAAAATGATTAATTATATAAAATAATTAATGAGTATAATAAGTTAATATTCATCGATCAATAATTTAAAATAATTAACCGTCAAAATAAAAATTACTATAAAATTTAGAAGCCGACAAGTATCAATGATTCTAATGAATGAATTAAAGACAAGATTTTAGAATCTCAACTTTGCTAAGCGCAAAACTTTGTTCGCAATAATGATGCGAATTTACAAGTCCACTTCAAGTGATGAGGCAAGCCTTGGTGTAGACGAACATAGGGAGACAAGGAACATGCAAATTAGAAGGAACCAATTATTGTGACGGCAAGTGCAACTTAATTATAAGGTTAGACCCATCTAACAAACACATGTTTGGTTGTTAATTCATAATCACAATAGTGACCACGGTCCAAACTATTTCCATTCACATTTCATTTGCTATTATTGTTCTGTAAATGAATCATTTTCTCATGAGAGCATTTCTAATGCCATTCACATACTCAAAAATGTATTGAACGCCACTCGTCTTGGTAGCTAATATTGATGTCTACATCAAATGGTTTGGGTCCCAAAATTCTAAATTTCATTCATTCAAAAGAATTAGGGCTACAATCAATTCATAGTTAAAATTAGAAATTTGTAATTTTAGCTATAAAATTAACTTAAAATTTAGAGTAGATCCTCCCATGATTAGCCTCAATACAATCAATCATAGCTAATGATTTTTTTTATGTTAATTTTTTATATGAATGTTACATAATTAATCTGTTACACTTCAAATGCACAAACTACAAATTGATAGTAAATAATTTTTATTACTTTTATTAAAAAAATATCATTTCCTAAAAAAGGTTGTAGCTACATAAAGCCATGATGCCATAGCGAAATACTTGTTTCATGGTAATGATTTTGAATCCAACACCTGCCAATGTTTATTTATCTACATTTACATAATTAATTGATAAATAATAAATGTTAATCATAATTAATTGATTGATGATTGTGAATTTATCATTACTTAATTTTTGTTCTATAATAATATTATTTGACCGCTCCACAAAATAAAAAGGAAAAAAGAAAAAAGAAAATTTTGATATCATATCTTTTCAAGTTAATTGGAAATAACCAAAGGCAACCCCGGTATTACACATAATTTTACCGCTTAATTTAGCATAATTCATGAATGAGATAGAGAAAAACAAAAAAAATTAGACATTGTAATTGACCATTTTCCATTGCCATCTACCTTATCATACCATCTAATTGTCCTATTAAGATTAGGGGTGTAAATGAGTCAATACGAACTCGAATTTAACAAGTTCAAACTCGGCTCGTTTATTATGAGCTTGAGCTCAAGCTTGAGATTAATCGAGCCTAAATAGCTAAGCTCAAGCTCAACTTGTTGGAGTAAACGAAGGCTTGACAAGTTTTAACGAGCTTGACTTGACAAGACTCATTGTAGGAAAGCAAAAAAATTCGATTTCTGTAAACTTGGATGAGCTCGAACTCATTTAGATTTGGATTTAGCTCCAGCATATTAGACTCAAAACAAAATCTATAATTATAAACTTTTTAAATAATTTTGTTATACATTTTCCTAAAAATAAAAAATAAAATATTACTACTATTGTTGTTGTTGTTATTTACTTATCTTTACGGATTTTATTATATGTGTTTATATTATAACTATACATGCATACATATATAAACTAAAAAAGTTTGTTTAGACTCGTGAATTTTTTAAACCAAATACCATTGAACTCAACTTGATTTGAGCTTGAAAAGATTGACGAAAACATGAAATTTTATTAAGCCGAATGCAAATCTCTTATCTCATTCACACTACAAGAAAACAATCCCTCACTAATGAAAAATTTGCGACAAAGAAGGTTCCGTCACAGTATGAAGACAATTGTGATGGATTTTTGATGGAATACTAACAAATTTAAAAAATGAGCAAAAATATATATTAGTTATGATATTTGTGACGAATATAAAGAATATATATTAATATGAATAGTCTGTCACAAATTTCATAACTTCAAATATGATTTTTCGATTAGTGACAGAAATTTCATCCCAAAATTAGTTTTATGATGGACTTTATTTTCGTCACAAACTAATTAGTGACAAAGTATATACTAACGAATTTGTAAAATAAATCCATCATAAATTTAATAAAACCTATCATTCTGTGATGATCTATTTCACAAATCTATTAATATATGCTTTGTCACTGATTAGTTTGGGATGAAAATAAAATATGTCACAGAACTAGTTTTATGATAGAATTTTCCGTCACAGCTCGAAAAAACATATTTAGAGTTATGAAATTTGTGACGCACTTTTCAAATTAATATATACTTTTTATATCCATCACAATTATCATAACTAATATATATTTTTGCTCATCTTTTTAAATTCGTTAGTAAACCATCAAAAATCCATTATAATTGTTTTTATACTATGACAGAACTCTCTTCATCACAAATTTTCTGTTAGTGAAGGGGTATTTTCTTGTAGTGAAATATTACCCCTCCCCCCTCCCCCCCCCACCAATTATATTTGTTTCTAACTGTTGCCTCAACTCCAATAAATAAAACTTACTTCTAATAGTAAGGAGGGATAAATATATCCGATCAAAAAAATAAAAAGAAAAGACTAAGTGAAGGATATATTATAAGCAAATTTATTCTATAGAAAATTGCTAAAAACTTATTAAAATAAAATTTTATTTCCAAAAATCATTAATAAATTTTCAATTAAAGAAATTTATTTCATCAACATTTTATTCAAGAAAACCAATGATTAATTTTTCAAATAAATGATCCTTGACTCTTTAGATACATTAAGAAACTTAATAAATCAACTTTTAATATGAGCTTTTTTCTTTAGCTCGTTCAAATTAATTTATATCAACCAATGATGATTTTAAATTTTATAAATTTTTCAAGAAAAAAAGTTTAGTCTCGAACTTTCATATATGTATATTATACTAGAAACAATTTTCATTTATAAATTGAATGAACTAAACAAAAAAATAACAAAAACTCCTGAAGTTCATAAATTAAGTTTTGTAAAATTTTTACTACAATAAATGTACAGTTAAAAGAAAATTGATTTTAGAATTGAATCGATAAAAACAAAATATCTTCATATAAAAAAAATTAAGGGTAATTTCTATTAACAATCCGGTGTAAGTTAATGGTTGGATTTTTGGCTTGAAAAGTGCTTTTGACTAAAAATTTATTTCATGTATTTTTGGATAAGGAAAAAAAAAAGATAAGTTAGTAAAAAAAAAAGTAACAATACAAAAGTTATCATTAATTATATGTATGACGTGATAAAAGATTTAACTTTCTAAGTTTAATGATTTTTACTAACTAAATAGTGACAATAGCAGTGTTTAAATTGTTACCATTGACAATTAATGACACATATATGGTGACAACTTAATAACATTGAAAATTTTAATACAAATTATCGTAACAATTTTTATTGTCACCATAGAGATATCAATTGTGACCACTTGAGACTTTAATTTTTGTCATTACTAACGTAATAAAAGTTATTGTCACTTATACAAGTTATTAATGACAATTTTTATATTGTCACTTATTATTTTGTCATAATATAACAATTTTTTTTAGTTCTTAAAGGAGTTTTAGCAATTTTAATTCCTTTATTCTATTACTACTTTGAATCCATGATAAATTGTAGACTTTGGTGACCAAATAAGTTTCTTTGAAAATAATGTTTAATGTTGTATTACACTTAAGGGCGAATGCAAATGTGATGGATTGTTCTCAATATTTCCGCTTGCGCTGAAAGGAAAGAAACATAAAAGCCTCGACAAATATTATTTTATTCTATATATTATTTTTTTAATTGCAAGGTCATTAGGTTAATCCCCATTTATAAGAAAAGTCTCATTCGTCCACTCATAGTTCTAAAGGCAATTAAGGCAACAGTACACTATTATGGCTCAAGCACCATCAAGAACACAAGTTAAAGGGACTCTTGAGCTAACTAATTACGAAAAAATAAAAAAGAAAAATATATAGGGAAAAACATTATGCAATATTCCTGTATAATAATTTTGTGGATGAAGATGGAGAAAAACAATAATAGCATTGAAGGCCAAACGATTACGAGACTTGCACATAATGCCTTAATCATTATAGAAAGATAAGAAAATAAAATCGACATTTTCAGAGGGTGATTGATAAAGCGAACGCCAAAAAATTTTGAAAGATTTTACAAACTTGATCTTCAAAATTACTTCAAAGAAAATTGAGAAAAAAACTAGGCAAAAAACAATTTTTATTCCTAAAAGGAATTATGAGAACAATTGAATTGAATATTTATATGATTTCTTCTAGACTAGACTAGTATTCGAAAAATTGGACCATTCATTGAATTAGAAAATTTACCGGTTCATGGTTTATTGGTTCAACTGTTGGTCAAACCGTAATTGAACCGCAACGTACAAATTATGTAATTTATATTGTATATTTTATATATTACTTAAAAGTTAATAAAATATCAAATGTAAAATATAAATAGCCTAAATTATATTGTCCAACTTCATAAGTTAGAATTTCTTAGAACAAACAACCAAGAGCACATGGGTTGGACAAGGAGCTAAAGGTTTCTAACTTCTAGTTGGATTTAAAATTTAGAATGTTAGATTTGATTAGGGACTTTTATTTTATAGATCTAATTGAGTGTTTTAAGCTTTTAGCTTTTTAAAATATGTCTTAACCTTGAAAATTTATGTTAGGCCAAAAAAACAAAAAACATTATTAATTATGCTAGAAATTAAAGGGAAGAAAAGAAAATAAATGAACGATGATGGTTTTAATAACAGTTCAATGGTTCAAATGATTTGACCACTAGTTTAGATGGTTTTTGCAAAATAGGACGATTTTATTTATTTCTTATTTTTACTCAAAACTGGACCAATTCATAAGGTGATCAATGGTTCAACCAATCCAATCACTTGATCTGGTCCCATTTTTTAAACAGTGGACTAGACAAAAAAATGTAAGAGTAGGGCTATTTTTTAAACTAACTCAAAAAATAATGAAACTTGACCCAAAATACTTAATATTTGGGCAAACATTTGGTAAAAAGTTGTCCAAAAGACAAGTATAAAAAAATATTAAATGAAAATAAGTATATAGTAGAAATATTTAGAAAAATATTCGGGCAGTTGTTGAAAGTTTAATATAAACGACAACTCATCACAACCTATGAGGGATTAGCTTGGTCTCAAAAATATGATCATGTTGGACTATTCGTAGATAGATTGTTTCATTACTCCTCCCAAATAAAATGTTGCAATTTATTTAAATTTTGATTGCAAACTATTCACTTGAATCACTTCTATTTGGACTAGCTACTATCTACCCTAAAGGCTATCAAAATGCATCCCTTCTTATTCAACATCGGTAATAATACTTATCAATGAATGGCAATGGAGAAATCCAAATGTATAACCCTACCAACTTCTAGTTTTCAAATTTGTGATTCCATTTTTCAATATTATTATGGCATAATCTGGCATTGTCGACCAACTTAGGACCTTAACTTATACTTGGGAGTATTTAGAAAGATGTTGCAATAATCAATAGACTAATGACAAGACAATTAGAAAGATATATAGTTCGATTAGATAGTAATCCTTTGCGTCACAATACATTAAAGATGGGGTTTGGTGAAGTAACATGAAGTGTGTTAAAAGTTGTTATGAGAATTGATGTTAGTGCTTCAAAAATGAGTTATTATATATTACTTAAGAACATTCACATTGATATTTGAGTACTAATATCCATTCTCATTTATTGTATGCTCTGAACAGTTTATTATTCGACAAGTAGAAAGTAGGCAAACACAAGAATTTGTCGAATCAGAGAGAAGGAATTATACTAGTTTACATGGTTAATTTCAACACAATCTGATGTGTTTTAACCCAATGAAGGACATTTATATGAATTTGTGCCGGTGTCCGTGGCGTCTTTGGCAGTGACATGTCTCAACAGTGTTGATTGCAAGAATAATTAGTACATGGTATCGAACGATTGAAGTTTTTAAATTAGAATCAGCTCTTTTTCTTTTAATTTTGAATACTTTTTATGAATTTTGTTAAGATTTGACTTGATCATTGGAGAATAAATTTGACTTCAACTCTTAGTCTTCCAAAAATTTAATCTTTTCTAATTTTGTATTGTAGAATTAGAATTTATTTTTGTATTAGGTTTTTTAATTCCACGTGGAGTAGTGATATGATTAACTCTCATATATATAATGGTGCTTATTGGTTATTCAGGTAACACTCACGGAACTCCTAAAATACTTGCTTTGAGTTATGAGTGGAACAATGCAAAACGATTGAGTGAGTATTTTTTTGGTAGCTTTAAGAGTGATTGTACAAGGATTTTTTGTCTTAGTTTTGGGTATATAATATTTAAGGGTTATCTTGTATTGATGAAATTCTCTCTTAGTAGAAGAAAGAAAGCTCCATGGACATACGTAGATTTTGCCAAACCAAATAAATTTGCATATATATATATATATATACATATACATATATTCCTATCTATCACGTATTTTTTGTCACTATATATGTTGGGTATGATGTGGGGATTCTCAATAGATTAAATCTCCAGTCTAAATTAATTCTATCGCATGCCCAATATTTGGTATAAAAGTTTGGTTAGAATTGTAAGTTGAGATTAATTTTTCAAGGAAGGCAGCATATAATTGGCAAATCACTTCACAATTCAACAATTTACGAAAAAGTGAATTTCATTCTTTAGCAAAGAAGGGTAAAAAGACTCCTAATTCAATAGGTTGGGTAGTATCGTAGAAAGAAAGAGAGGTGAAGCCAATTGATATGAAGCATTCATGGTGGAAAAATTGGAATCTCCTTATCTCAACACGATTTGAGTTTGTATTGTAAACAACATTATTAATAATATTGTGAATGACAATTTAAGAGATTCAACACTGTGGTTGTGGACAAAATAGGAGAAGTTATATATCAAGAAGACTTTATCTATAAAGTTGCTTCTAAAGCAACAATTTTACAGGCTAAAGATACAAGAGGGGCACAATCTTATGGATTGCATGAATTAGTTTAATGGACTAGTAGATGTACTTCTAAATGTTGATGTGAAGATTGAGGAAGAAGATAAAACTATACTATTTCCTACCTGGCTCTCAGATTCATATGATAGATTCAAATTCATGTAATAATTTACTCACAATATTATTATATAGAAAGTACACTAGACTTGGAGTATGTGACAGCTTCACTTTTGTCCCATGAAAAATTGAAAAAGACTAGCTACTCGTGGAATAAGTCATAATGGGAGAATAATTGGTGGTGGATTTGCAAATAGCAAGTTAAATTCAAAGGCTAGAGAAAAGGACAAGATGTACTACAAATGTCAAGAGAAAGACCATATAAGAAAATATTGTTCTTATAAGAATAGAAATGATCTAGATTGTTATGGTGACAATTTGGCAATAGTATATGATAGAGATATTCTTACAGTTTTTACTCATATGAATACTTCTTCTCAATATGATTGAATTTTGAATTCTGGATGCACAGTATATGTTTTCTCTCTAAAGGATTCTTTTGATTACTTCAATTAAAGAAGATAAGCAATTTGTTTTTAGGTAATGGTTCTACTCGTAGAGTCATGGATATTGGAGCTATGAAAATCAAATGTTTGATAAGGCAAATCAATACTTTAGTTGGTGTAGTATATGTCCCAATGATATGAAAGAATCGAATTTTGTTGAGCAAATTAGGTTTCAAGGGCCGTGAATATTCAACTAAGATGAAATCATTAAAGTTACACATGGTGGAAGAGTCCTAATGAAATGAGAGATGAATGATAATTTATACTAGTGAGAGGGATCATCCCTCTCTGCAATCAACTAGTGATGTTGACTAGATTTCATGTTAAAATTACATTACCAGTCCTAGATCCAATGATTGACCTAATCGTTTTGCAATTTTTTAAGATTAGCAGTATAGTTGTTTTTAATTCTCAAGTCTTATGGGATTGGGCTCATATGTTGTTATCCATTCCACTATAGTTCTCAAATTTTAAGTCCTTAATTAATATTTTTTTAGTTTGAATAGTCTTTCTCATTTCCTTGTAATAAGCAATAGTAAAATTTGTTATTGAGTCACTTTTATTAGTTTATAAAATTAAGGAAATTTTATTTCGTCTATAAGCATATATATAGGTAGTCATTTTTGCATAGAACAAAACATTGCTATGCAATCTTTAATTCTTGCTTTGTGATATTCGTCCACTAAGTGCATGTGTTTCCTCTTTTCAAATACGCACACACATATGATCTTGTTATGCTTTTATTGATTCACTTTTCACTGTGTGATATCAAGAGCTACGCATCTTATATTAGTTTGATGTTAATTTTCTCTTGCCAATATGAGTGATCTCCATATCATTAGTGGAGTTAAAAAGCTCAACAATCAAATTTACAACTCCTGATCTATATGTATGATGTATTACATGTAAGGCCAAGACTTGTGGAAGGTTATAAATGGAAGCGAAGTTACTTAACCAAAAGTATAATGTGGAAATGGAAGATTAAAATGGGAAAAGCAATATTCACTTCAAAGACTGCGTTGGAAAAAAGATGTGCTCGAAAATATTCAAAATGACAAAATTCCCAAGGACGCTTGGGATACATTTGCCGAGTTGTTCTTAAAGAAGAACAATACGAGGCTCAAACTTCTTAACAATAAGTTATTGTTGATAGCACAACACAACATCACGATTGATTAATACTTTTCATAAAATAAAGTTGCTATGTTAGGGATTTCTAAATAGAATCCACAAGCTCCAATCGGGAAATCTAGGATGAAGAGAATAATCAACCATGGTTTGAGGCTTGATAAGAGATTTATTATTGCCATACAAGGATGGAAAAATCAGTTTTCACTTGTTAATTTCGACAATTGGCTTGTTGGTCAAGAAACTTTAGCTAAGTAAATGGAAGGAGCTTCATTGAAGAGTGAAGGAATTGTACTCTACTAAAAGACATAGGTAGAATTTCAAGTATTATGTCATTGATGGATCAAAAAAATGAACAGAAGGCAAAAAGTAATCAAGATGATGGGAATACTCATGTAGTGGGAACTTTGAACAACTATGGAAATAACAAGAAGATTGAAGAGAAGTTCTATGTATGCAGAGATTGCATAAATTGACAAGGTGAGGATAAATGAAATATTAGACACATAGCATATATAGTCAAGTCACTTTAGCTATTCCAAACTAGATATGACGATGAAGAAATAAATGTCGAAGAGACTTCCCGAACTTGATGTAAGGATAAATACTGAATGTGTAGGGTGTTGGTATGGAAAAATGCATTAGTTTTCATACAAAGAATCCAAATTTAAATTGATGGAGCATTATAGTTAATTCATTCCGATGTGTATGGACTTGTGAAGTAAGCCTCTACATATAGGATAAAGAACATTATTACCTTTACTAATGATTTCTCTAGGAATATGTGTACTTTATGAAGGAAAATTTGAAAAGTTTTAAATATTCAAAGAGTTCAAGGAGATGGTGGAAGTTGAGATTGGTAAAATAATTCAATGCCTGTGCACCAATAACAAAGAAGAGTATACTTTAGATAAGTTCTTTGATTTCATTCAAGAATGCTAATAGACCATCAATTCACATGAGCTAATACTTTACAACAAAATGGCATAGTAGAAAGAAAAAATAGGCACCTGATAGAAATATATAGAAGTATGCTTTTATGTGAAGAATGATTTAGGATAATTTTGGGTTGAAGCAATAAAGACTGCAACTTTTATAATCAATAGGCTTCCTCAACAAAGATTATCCTTTCTTTTGCCATCTAAAAAATTGTGGAACATGAAACCTAGAATTAGATATTTTCAAGTTTTTGGATTTATTTGTTATATATTTGTACATGACCCTAGCAAGATAAACAAAAAAGTTGTCACATATATTTTTGTAGGATATTATAATTAAAAAAAGAAAGAGATGTTGTGATCCAATAACAAGAAAGTACTACATGCCTTAGAATGTGGCATTTGAAGAATATTTCTATATGGTGATCCTCGGTAAAGAAATATTACCTAACTTAAATACTTTTAAAGATGTGTTGTAATCTTCTCAAATCCAATTGCATTTTGGTGAAGCGGAAGATATAGATGACACTGATGAAAAAGGCATGGCTCTAAGTTTTCAAGACCTAGTGTGTATCAACAATCAAGTGAAAAATATGAGCCATGTGAAACATAAACACTAAGTCTACCTAGAAGATCAACAAGGACTAGAAAGTGTAATCCTAAATATCCAATGCCGCTATAGTAGAAATAAATGCAAAAACATTGAAGACATTTGAGGAGGCATTTTGGAATCTAGAGTGGACTAAGCTATGGAAGAGGAAATTGCTACTTTGGAACCAAAAAGAACTTAGGAGTTCATGTCAAGCTAAAAGATGTAAACCCTATTTCTTGCAAATCAGTTTACAAGATAAAGCAACACATATATGGATCAATTGAGAGCCACAATGTTTATTTAGTACCTCAAGGGGTTTTCTCAGCAATATGGACTACACTATGATAAGACATTTATTTTAGTTGCGAAGCTTATAACTATATAAGTCTTGCTTAGAATTGTAGGTAGCAAAAATTGAAACTTGTGGCAAATGAATGTAAAGAATGCATTTCGTATAAGGGTTAGACCAAAAGATTTCATGATTAAACTGATGGATTTTTAGAGTCAAGGTGATCCTCAACATGCATGTAAGCTTAAGAAGGCAGTCTACGGATTAAACGAAGCACCTTGGGCTTAGTACAATAAAATTATTGAATTTCTTACTTATAAATGTTACTCTATATATCTATAAATGCTAGTTCGTATGTGAAAGTTAATAGATAAAAGCTAGCTATTGTGCTAGTTTATGTGGATGATTTAATCATAACAGGAGATTGTGAAGAAGAAATTCTCCAAACAAAGAAGAAATCCTTAGTTTCCCTTCCAGTGAAAAAACATGGACAACTCTAGCACTTCTGTAGTTTTGAGTTAGGTCATATTCTAGAAGGATTCTTTCTCATCAGTAGAAGTATTCTAATAATTTACTGAATAATTTTAGAATGCTTAAGTACAAGCCAATTCTAACACTAATTAAGCCAAACACTAAAATGTGTGCTCATAAAGGGGATGATTAAAGGATGCATAGATGTGTTGACAACTGGTGGGTAATTTAATCTACTTAACTTTAATAAGACCTTATATTTCCTATGCAATTTGTGTGATGAGTGGGAAGATGCAACGTCAAAAGAAACCTGATTTGGAAGTTATTTGATGGATTTCAACATCAACAAAGTACTTATTGATTACTCATATAATACTTATGGAACTCTTTAGATACATATTCTGAGTTGTGAATGAGACTATATAAAGGGATTAAAAGAGTATTTCATTAATAAGTTTGAAAGTCATTATACTAAGAGCTGTTTTTGTCTTGGGTTTGAATTTATCAAACTTGAGAATTATCTTGCGCTAGTGAAATTATTTTATAGTGGAAAAGAGAAAATTCCATTGAAGTAGATTTTGTCAAACCACATAAATCTGTGTATTTCATTTTTATCTATTGGGTAATTTTTTCATTAAATTTATTATGGTAGATTCTTGATAAACAAAATTTGATGTCTAAATTGTTTCCATTGTGTCTCCAACAAATTTAAATTTATAATAATTTGATAGTAAATATCCACATTAGAGACAATTGTATCCAAAGATATGTATAATGGTATGATACTATAGAGTTCCATGTGCTAGATTGAAGGGAATCTAAATTGGGCTAATAAAAAATTTTTGGTTCCAAGGGATCCGTAGCCCTTTTAATGTGATAGCTAGAGTCTAAAAGTAAGACATTTATTTGGTCAATTATGATAACAGGCCTTTTTAATCAAAATATTTTTGACCAAGTTCTTGATGATGCCAAAAAGATGTTGTTGTTGACAACACTATATTTTGATACTATTGATGATGTCAATCATAAAACCTTTTCATAAAGTCATAATAAGATAGTTGAAGGAAATTCTATTGCCAAAGTTGAATTTTTTAGAATGAAAATCCCACATAATATTCAAAAATATTCACGTCTTCTCTCTATTGTTTGCATTAGGACTCAAGTTTTATATTTGTTAGTAAGCATATGTGTAGTTTGAGTAACTTACTTTACAAAAAATCAATGGCCTATACTTTATAGACTAAAAACATAAATCTATTTCTTTTTTTTTCTTTTGATTTTTGGAGTTGTAAATCATAATAAGATCGTGCATTTATGAGCATCTTATCTTCAAAAAATATTAAATAATTTAAGCTGCAATTACTTGTAGGATTGTCTTCATGTTTTTGTGCTTTAGAAATTTTAGGAATATTTTGGTGTTAAAGAGATATGAGAATGGGATGTAAGGTTTTGATTGATTGTAAGATAAATTGTAATGATTATAATAATGTAATGGGTTGATATGATTTAATGTTATGATTGGTTGTGAGATTGTTTTTAAGATATGTTTGAGAGAATTGTATGAGATATGGTTATTGTTTTGTGAGTTTTGGTTTTTGGTTTCATTTGGAATTTTAATAGTTGAAAAAAGTTTTTAAAGCTAGATACTTTCCCCATGAGACGTTTTTGCAAGCTAAAATCAGTTCTAATCCAAGCTATGTTTGGTGAAGTTTAATGGCTGCATAGAAACTTATTAGAGATGGTAGTAGATTGCGGGTGGGAGATGGAAAAAAATTCCAAATAAACCCATATATATCCTCTGTTTTGTTGGAGACTTATACCAGATTTTGAGTGGCTAATCCATGAACTCTAATAAGAGGGGATGGAATGTTGAACTTATTGAAGACATCTTTAATGAAAGAGACGAAGACCTGATTCTCCAAATTCCAGTTAGCTTGCAAAATACTAAAGATATCTACTTCTGGAGCAAGGAGAAGAATGGTAAGTATTTAGTTAAAAGAGCTTCTAGATTTTTGAACTCTTTTGAGGAAGCATGCCACCTTATTAATGACAAAAACTCTATCTAGAAAAGATTTTGGAACCTGTTAGTTCCCCCAAAGGCTAGGCTTATTGCATGGTGATTTATTTGCTCTTGTTTACCATCAAGGGATCTCTTGGTGAAAAAAACACGTTGAAGTTGATGTGGTTTGTCTAGTTCGCATATTTGAGCAAGAAAATGCATTCCATGTTCTTGTTGAACGCCCTCTGGCAAAGAAGCCATGATCTAAATCTGAGTTAAGCTTTTTTAGAGGATATACAAATTGTTTTTATGATTGGATAAAGTTGATTATATCATATGTTTCTATAGAACTTTGTGAGGTTGCAATCATGATTTGTCAGGGGCTGTGGAATAATAGAAATAACTTTCTTTGGAAAGGTGAAGGTAAAACATGTGAAGTTGTATTTCAATATGCTAAATCTTACCTGAACTAATGGAAACAAGCAAGAAGAAAGAATAAGATCATAATAGACTGAAATCAGGATATTCATGACTCTCCAATATGGAAGAAACCGGACCATGGCTGGATAAAAGTTAACACTGAAGCAGCGACCTTCCAAAATAAAAACTTGATAGGAGTTGGGTGGATTGGCAGGGATCATGAAGGTTTGTTTTTGGGTGCAGGGTGTAAAACTTTTCATGGGATACTTGATATCGGTTTGGCAAATTACTTGGACATTATAGAAGCTCTCAGCTGGATTAAGCAAACTAGTGTTACAAAGTGTGTGGTGGAGTCAGACTCGCAGGAATAAGTTCAAGCGATTAATGACCAAGAACACTTCTACTTTGTTCTTGGGCTTATTATTAAAGTTTGTAGAAGTCTTAGAGAAGGATTTGAGCAACTTCACTTTTCTTTTGTTAAATGATCTATGAATACAATTGCTCATGTAATAGCAAAGGTGTCTAGTTCTATGACTGATCAAAGGGTTTAGATTTGTGATCCACCTTTCTTTATTGTTGAAATTCTTTGGAATTGTCTTTATTAATGAATAAACCCCTTATTTAAAAAAAATAGTTAAAAAAATAAATTAATAAGTATAATAAAATGAAAAAATTTATAAAATATAATTTCAAAATTAAAGTAGAAAATTGCATGTAATCCAAAATAAGTGCTATTAAATTTGTTTTTTTTTTCTTTTTTTGTTAATTTAAATTTACCAAACAAAAAGAAAGAAAGAAAATTAGCTAAATTAAATTATAGATTTAATACATAGAATTATAAAATATATTATATATATTCACTCACTAGTTTGATAGAATGTTCTACAGAAATGAATATTATATTTTCAATCAATCCATTTCATATTATTTTCAATTAATTTGGTTAATTGAAAGTTTATTATTTTTTTATTACCAAAAAAAATCACAAAATTAAAATATGGTATTCATTATTAATTTTATATGTTAATGTTTTATTATAAAATTTAAATACTTAAAAACATATAATCGGTTAATAAATATAACAAATTGAAAACATATTATAAAATATAATTCAAAAAATAAGTGGAAAAAATCCGTGTAGTCGAAATTAAGTGCTACCAAATCTTTCTACTATTAATTTATTGAAGTTTAATATTATATATATAAATATAATTAATTAATTTATTGGTATAATTTTTTTTTAATGATAGATTATTTGGTGGGAATGAGGCAACGAAAAAAATTAAATTTATATACAAAACATTTAATCTCATTGTCAGAAAAAATATTTATAATGAAATAGGGAGGTAACAATGCTTAATTAGTGATATACAAAGTATGTGCGCATCTAATAGACAATTTTTGTAGATGATGTTGAATAGAAATATTGTTGAACAGTAATGTTGGCTTTTGTGATTAACATATTGTACAATGACAATCCAATTAGCCATAATTAGACAACATGAATAAAATCAAGTGAGGCATTTACAAAATCGTCACAATAAATGATACGTGAGAAACACATATTATTTGACAACGAACTAATACATAATGCCGCATAGTGCATAAAGAAATGATGTCCCCAACAACAATCTATACCATCGAGTACCTATTATGAGAGCTGATGAGAGTACCACTCAGAACACACTGGTTCAAATCATAATGATAAGTACGAGATACAAGTGTAAAGAACTATAATCAATAGTATTTACAGTACACAATACATAACCTAAACATTATAAGCATGGAAGAGGCAAGGGAGAGGTAATCGTGGTGGCTGCTATGGACAATTAAACCTCTTTAAAGTCTTTGATGATGATGGGAGCCGCTATGGCATCCCCTCTTGTCCCACCATTAGATAGATCGACTACATATCCGTGCGTGAAAATGTAGTATAGTTGAACATATATATGCTCTTCAACCAAACAAAAATACTGTTGCATAGTACATCAATTTTGATAATAACAAGTAATGTTACATGCGTATATATAAGTAAAAAGATCTTATGCAATTTTGCTTATCCTGTTAACGTGTACCTAATGCTGTGTGTTGCCTTGAACTACATTTAAATGGGGATTATAATGCACCCCAAGCATAGCCATGCATCCAAGAAATGTATTATAGAGTTGACATAGCTATTAGACCTTGCTCTTAACATTATTAGTTGTTCTCTACTTATCGAACAAACTGAAAAGTTAATGTGCAATGTTGGAGCACTCGTCTATCACTACCTCAACAATGGACAGGTCTTTAATGTTAATAGCAACCATCAACATACTGACCATGATAGACTCCTCCTCATCACTCTAACACACATCACAAAATATGCTGAATCAAAGCTCATTACGAGCTAACAACCTCCCAATGGCATATCTTTTCATAATGCAAAATTATACTACTGAACGAGCATTTAAGTAAGCATGAGTGAAAACATAAAATAAACAAAATAGAAATTCTACATGAATTAGGTGTAGTCCAAAAATCATTTGAAAAACTAGAGGTCTAACATAATCACACAATTGACAATACTTCACATAAGGTTCAGCACAAACATAACGGGACATAAATGGTAATAAATAATAATAAAACAAATTCAAGATGATGTCGATGGTTGTTGTGTTGACCAAGCTGTACTGACCTAGCCTATGTGCGACAAGTCAGATCATTTGGATACTCTCGTGCGAATGCAATGTACTACCTCAGTCCACGATAAAACAGACCCAACACCCAATCCTCTATCATTATCGCCCACATATGCAACTGGCATATTTGCTATGATTAAGGTAGAATGAAAACATGGAATCTTGGGCCTAGAGGACTTTTGATAGCACAACGAACTACATAACATGCTAGCACTAGAATCAGATATAACAATAAGGTGCTCCTACTTACCTAATAACTAATCATCACATCTTATAAGCTTACGTTTGCAAGGATTGTAGTATGCTGGTGGTGGTGGTGGATCTGTAAAGATCTCAAACAACAAATCATACCTAGTCTCTTCCACCACAAAGTATCACTTGACTAATAAGTATGTCTGCACAAGCAAGAAAGAATAAATTATGTATGGAACTTATACATTTACATTACAGTTAAAATGAAATTCATTATTGTCCCCAACCCTCACTATGGTGAACATCAATTGTAGGTGGATTCAGAAGCAAATATCAGCTATTGGTAGTTTATAGAAGATGTTTGGATAGTTAGCAATCGCCTTCATAGCATTGTGGCACTCCTTAAGCTCATTAAATTCTTGTGTAACAAATTCTTTCGTGAACAGACATTGAAGCTAACATTTTAGCTTGTGTGCTATCTCGAGCATGCAGATCTCTGCATACATCTCATTTGTAAGTGAAATAATCAAGTTAGAATTGAGAAACATAAAATGAAATGCTCCTCAACGTCAAGGCCCCATTCATTTGGAATGGGCCTTCCTACACTATCAACCAATCGATGACTATTCGTTCCTATACAATAGAGATATGAAAAGGGTAAAGTACAAATTTCATGTACACAATTATAGAATGAATAGTAAAGCTGGCATTCAAACGAAAAGTAAGTAAATAAGCCCTACTTTAGTATATTAGCATATTGCTAACTAAAGGCCTTTAAATACTTTATATCAATAATATCTTTAGTAAAATAGCGACTAATAACATCAAAATAAATAATAAAATGCAAATACAACATCTATATAAGAGCAATAGCAACAAATGACCGCTATGGTGTGGTGCATGCAGTGATAAATGATGATTGATACGTATAGAGCTATGCTCATCACTGCAGGGACTGACCATGGAAGCAACACCTAAAAAAGCACTTGTTGAGGTACCAATGCTATATGTACCATGTGACGTGGCAATGCCAACACGTCGATATTGTCAACACATACATGTATGCTATCTACCTAAGTTGTCCACCCATATAAAGCTTTTTGTATGGTTTGTTATGACTAGATACCTACAAAAATAGTGGCTATAGTTTGACTCTATCCTGACCATCAACAAGTGCATGGGTCCGACACAGCATGTGCACGGTGGAGCCTCATGCATAGTCATCCATTATGAAAATTAAGAATTACATCATTGCATGAATAAAAATACATGTAAAATTATGAAGGAATATGACTATATGAGTGGCAAATAGTAAACAAGCATAGCTTAATGAGATAATTAGCCTGAATTATTAATATCACCTAAACAAAGAGCATTATACTTCAAATTACAAACAAAAAATGAAGCACCATTAGTTTGGTAACATATAATTACAATGTTCATCAAACTATTTGATACTGATAAACAAGCATATTCAAATAGAAAACAACAGGAAATTAAAAATTTTCGAAAACAACTACAACATCATGCATCATGTGCATGCCACACTAGTACATACCAGTGTAATCATGCCACATTTGTTGGGCGATTATATTACAAAACAAATTTTGTGCCCATAGTGCGTCCTCCGACATATCCACAGCTTGACAATTTTGGGGTGATAGCAATTCTTCCATATCCTCCTCATGATGGTTTGATCCTCAAATCAATAGTTGATATCATTCAAATAAACATATCTCCAAACAAAGTTGTAGAGAACACAATATGAAATATTAATATCAGCCTGCATTGATAGGAAGTAGTTTGGCATCAGACCGCAAACTAGTGGAAACTGTTTCTTTAAGATACCAAAGCATCATTCTGTGTGGTTCTTGACTATCCTATGGTAATGATTAAATAATTCTCTAATGGTGCATGGCCTATTATTTTCGCTTCACTCTAGTCAAGAAGGTGATGCCTTTCTCTTTAGTGCGGTGATAAGAAATTGAAAATATTTGTATTTCTAAAGTCCACCATATTGTACTTTCTTAAAATAGGAGGACTACTGGGTCAACAATATATCTAAATCGATATCGAGAAGTGTTATACATATGATTATGTGTATTACATACTTTCTGGCAGCCAAGGAAAGTTGTATATGGGATTAGAAACTGCATTAACAAATATTTGTTGATCATTTACACTTTCTTCCTTACCAAACAAAATAAATGTGAACATCAAGTTAAAGTTGTACGTTGCCATCACATTTTGTGTGACAACCCCCTTTCTCTATTATTATGTGGCTTGGTTGGCCGATGGCATCAAAGTGGGTATGATCGTCCCATTAATTGTGCTAACATAGTCCTATACCAAAGGAACGTATTAATTGCTTCCAACATATTTTTTAGATCTCATTGCTCATACTATCACGCTATCAATGAGGTAGGATGAGTACCTTAAAATAGGGAAACAACTTTGGGTTATCTTGTATAAACTAAGAGGCGCTACTAAAATCTAGGGGCTTTATATATTCTGAAGCAAATGCACATAAAGCATCACATACCGTTTTGCAGTGCCTGGTCATTATTTCTATCAAATCCTAGAAATGCTAGGCCATAATTCTATGATATTGGTGCATTCTAATATTGTGCAAGAAAATAGCAGTAGACTCCTCCATGGAGGTCCTGGTTTTTTGTGCTCATCTATTAGACTCTAATCTCATATCACCTAATAAAGCAAACAGAAATAGTCCTTCAAAGACACAGTTGGCCTTCGAAGTGGCCATCATGCCCCTATAGCAGTTCATTCAACTAATTCGAACTGCAGAACCCCAAAGTATAACAAAGTGTGTGCAACATGTTGGTGAACAAACGAGATGAAGCTTGGTATAAATCTAAGAAACCACCAAACATTCTATTCAGATTTCTCCACATTGCATTGTTGTTATCATTAACAACATCGTCCACCACATCGTCAATGACTTCGTTGACTACGTTATTGTTATTCTATTCAGTATCATAATTGTCCAACCCTATGTGAAATTAAGTATAATTCCACTTCAAAGTAAGGTAACAATAATATCTAATAATACATAAGTATGAATGCAGATATTGAGCATAAATATACCATGTCATAAATATAAACACATACGTATCCAATATAATAACAAATAACACAAAAGTCTATCACATGGTAAGTAAACAAAGTGAAATTATAAGAAAGAAATAAAGTAAGAAAAGAAAAATATAATCGTGACTAGAATATAGCATAAGCAATAGCAACGGTACATCATGGTAGGGTCTCGAGATATGCTCCTCTATGCTCAAGTGGGAGGGCTAAGAGCATCTTATAATGTGTGGGATCCTCAAACTTCAATAGAGCATTATAGAACAACTCATCAAGCAAATTATCAATCTCGCTCAACTTCTCTATGCACATCTCTATGGTGGTGACCGATCTTAGGCCGCTCTATGTGGCAATGGCCTTATTTGTTTGTTTGAGCAAGTGCATGACAAAGACTACTGTTGGGTCATAACCCTTCTTTCTAAAGGTTGAATTATAACCTGAGGAAGAAGCCTTGAATTAGGAGGCTGAGGTTTGCAAGGGTAGTAGCATTAAGAATGCTTTGTCATTGAGCTCATCACCCAAGCTTTGTGTATGCATAAAGGCCTCATTATGTGAACCTCAAAACCCACTAGACAAGGGCCCTTGGGTAGAAGACGACGCCTTCTAATTGTAGCTATTGTGTAATCATAGATCATAGTCAACTCTCAATAATACAATAGCAGCTTACGTCGCAACGAAGCATTTCCAAGATTAGCCTAAGGTAATAGTTCAATTAACAATTAACCAGTGAGGACTATATATCAAAAGTTAATAATGTAAAGTAGGAGATAGTTCATAGGTAACATACTATGAGCCATTAGCACCAGTACTCATCATTAGAAGTTATGAGGTTGTTTGCATCGTCCCAACTAAAACTAGTGTCAGCTAACAACAAGTTGTGGTATTTCGCAAACTTTGTATGAACCTACATGATTTTTCTTGAAGTTTGTGTTATATTTAGTTGAATCCCAGGTAGGTAACCTCTATTTTAACCACAAGATTTGCCCACTGTGCCGACGAGAATTGCAACCCCCTTAGACGTCCCTTCGAAACCTTGTCATAGAGTAGCTGTATGAAGACTACTTTGTTCTTCTAGACCTAAAATGCATGCTCTCCAGAAGAACATTTTGTCACTTGTGAACTAGATGTTATCTACATTCATAATATATTTTTCAAAGCTGGCACATGCATATATTTGACAATACTAACATATAAGTGATGCAGCAAATACAATATTTGCGAGACATGTGATGACAATATGGCTACTTCATCAAAGTAGGCATACTTTATGTAACATAAATAATTAAATCAAAAAATGAGGATTACTTTTAGGTTTAAGGTTCCAATTTTTGTATCTTCCAATAGCAAGTTCAATAAAAATAATATTTATAAAATGAAATAAAACACAAGTTTGTATAATAATTAAATTGGCAATTATATTTTCATAAATTTACCTTATCCATTATCATACACTCTTATAATACACAGTGACATCCTGCTAATAGTGGTTCTACTATTTGAGAAACAACTCTATCACTAAAGCTATATAAGTACCACAAAACAACATTAATATTTAATTAGTAGTATATAGATCATTATTTAAATATATTTGATGAACAACTCTATCACTATATTTGACATTCTTATTTCAATATTGGTAATATGTACATTATTATTGAAGCAATCCTTTTTAGTTCCCTCAAAGAACTACTTGCATGGAAATGTTTCATTTTTTTTTTTAATGAAAATTTCCCAATCATAAAATTACTGGGTTGCATTATGATGTGAAAATTCATAGTAAAGAAATTAGTATTACAGTACTAATTCTTTCTTAAAATTTGTAAAAAAAATTACTAATTTAACTTGTACTAAATAATAGCCTTTTGACTTTTTTATATACATGGTTTGAAAGTATAATTCAATTTGTTCCATTTATCCTAATGAGACTAATTTTTAAACCTTTTTTTTTTTTAATGTTCGACCCTCACAAGCAAAAATATTATTAATAACTGAAATAAAGTTTTCCTAAATATGATAATAATATTTCTCTTTTGTTTACATATTGAAAATTTTTAATTTACCATTTGTTTTCTAATTTACCATTAACTTGTTTCCTAATTTAGAATTATCATTTATTTGTTAATTTACATTTATTATTTGTTTCTTTAAATCCTTAATTCTCATAAAGACTCCAAAAATTAAGATAGATGTTACATCAATGACACCCAACCTCTTCATGTAATTCCTACCCAAATTTTGATCCTATATTTGGGTGAAGCTTTTCATTTTTATTTTTTTATTAATTTTTGTTTTTTCGCTTTGATTTTGTATATTTAATAATTGTGAAATTGATCCAATTGCTTATGTCCATCCTCAATGCCATATTTGAAGGAAAAGTTCAACACAATATGGAAAATCATGCCACATTGCCAACTTTTTCAAAACTATCGAAATAGCAATTGTAAATGAATGTATGTTACAATATTTACAACTACAACATGCATGATAAGGGATGCTACAAAAGACAACCATATCATAATTGTCCCCATCATGTGAACCCCAAATCAAATTTACTTTAGTCACCTTTTCCAAGGTTGAGACATAATTACAAGGGGTGCCTCACCGAATGCATTTTCTCAAGAACCACACTCCAACTACATGCACCTATAATGCAACGAAATGCAATGCATAATGAAGAAAAATAAGGATGTAATTGCTTGTGAAGCATGTTCCAATAACAATAACTATTATGAGATGAATGCATGGACCAAAGCTAATGGTTAAACACACCCTAGACATTACCTATATGAATACACAACTACACGACAAGATGCCACCAGACCAGTAGCAGTAGCAAAATTGCTTCTACTCAAATACATGTGCAAATGATGGAAGAGGCGATCGTACAGACTTATTGCAATGTATTCCCATCGACTCAAGGCAAATTTTCAAGGGGACGTCTGACCAATGTGGCAACAATCATCTCAATTTCTTTTTAGACACCTAAATGCCAATAACAATAAGACCATCCTAAGTTGGCTAGCAAGAAATGCCAAAATATGGCTGCAGGTTTGTTAGTGCCAATACTATTACTCACAACATGGTACCCAAATGATGAAACTACTAAATCAAACTATATAATCTAAAGAACTGGTATGCAACATGTCTTAGATGATTCCCCAAGGGAATAACTTACTTCCCAAACTCATGACTAAGAAACTTTAAATGTGGATCCATAACTAATAATGTGGCATGGAAGGCAACACATAAAGCATGACAAAAGCACGACAAAAGTGTGAAGGAAATCTAATAATAGAATCAAGAAAGAAAAGCATATTTAACTTCACATAGCACTATAGCATGAGAGGATAGCAAATTAACATATGTACATAAACTTAAGCTGGATGAATGTAATGAGGCATACCTTTGGTAATGCGAGAAAGATGACAAAAAATCACTTCAATTCAATTAGCACTTAGATCCGCCCAAGAACACTGTCAATAAAGTTTTCAAGTAGAATAGCCAAAAATGGAAAAGAAATTATACTTAGTAAAAATTCCATGGCCAGAATAATTGAATCTACCTGGACAACTAAATTAGGAATGACAAGAATTCACATAGGCCAGTCTACTCAACCAACTAGACTGCAACTTACACTAAAATATGAAATTGACATTAAAATTTACACAGGAAACAACATGTGGATCTAGTTTACACCAACTGGTTTGGCTCACATAATAATTTAACAGAATTAACAACCTACCTCATAACTTAAATATAACACATAAAAAAATTCCTAAATTGAGCACCACACAGCTGAGAAATCATAAGAGATAACAGGATACAACCAATACATGCCCAACAACTAAATCTACTCATGCAAAGATCTATTTAAACTCTAAAGTTTAAATTATAAATCACCCACAATATATGAAACGAAGAACTGCCTTGCAAATCTAAAATAAACCATCACGAAAAGCCTAAATTTAACAAAAACAACCATAAATTCCAATGACAAATAGATATGCAAATAAATTAATAGAAACCACCAATCAATGGTCGAATACCTTGCATCATTTAAGTACGTGTGAAAATTGGCAAGAGGGAATAAAAATAGACAAGCCCACTAAGGATTTAGTCTCCCCATCGATGCAAAGAATGTTGCCCAAATATGTGCTCATGTGTGTCATCTTGTGTGTCGTGTTGTGTGTTAATGTGTGCATCATGGATGGTCACCAATCTTTTAAAAAAAGAACAAGAAAATCAAACAACAATTAGAGCAATCAATGAATTAGTGCAAAGAATGGTAAATACGATACAAATTAAATAGTGATGAGAGGTGCCCAAATGAGAAATTGTGCTCATCTTCAAGAATCTACAGCCTTGTGTCAAAGGCTTTTCACAAAGATAAAGTGAGATGGACAACCATAAACAGTCGCGCGAGACAGTTTAAGAGATAAGGCAAGCAATGTGAATAGTATGCCTTAGAGATAGCCTTCCAAACATACCTTAGACACACATTTTACAGGCTCACATCCAAACATGACTTGGCCTATAACCTATGTTTTTAAAATTAGAAAGAGGGAACAACCCTACAGGCAATCACAACCTTAGTGCCTCAAAATCCAAGGCTTAGCACATTTACTACATTAATATAAAGTAACAAAAATAGTTATATATTTAATGACATTTGTATTCCAAGAACTCAAATTTGTAGAGCTATGAGATATTTGCACTAAGTAAATTAATGTAAACGAGTACAATGGTAAAGACACTCTCCCAAGTGTTAATTAAGCCCAATCTTTTATTTCTTGAATCTATTTGACACATCTCTTCATATCATTCAAGGGTTTATTGGATCTTTCACCAATCCAAAGTGCTTAATATATTCGTAAAGGATCACACTAATAAGGTGCTTCTATTGTATAATTAGTTCACCAATGTAAATACCTTATTTGGAGCCTTTTTCTTAGAAAGTTAACTCAAAATTTTCACTACTTTAAGTGCTCTTTCCATTTTTAGGCACTTTTTTGCATCCTTTGTCTATATTGACACTTGAAGAATTTTTGTTGGGCACATAGCCGATGCCTCTAATCATGTAGGAAATTTTGTTAATTCTTGTAGAAGATGCCACTACGAGAATAGCAACAAGTGCAACCATCTACTATGCTAGCAAGTATGAATTTATGTTGAAAATTGGAAAAATGTGTGAGGATGAGTTGGGCCATGAGAAAAGTAGAAATGCATCAAATCCTGACTTTATGATTTTAAAAGGAACCATTGTGTTGCAATCTATATTAAATTTCAAAAATTAATTTATGTTAAAGGAGAACATATCATACCTTAGTCAAGGATAAGGTTGTAAATTAGATAAGACGATTCACAAGCAATTCGAGCTCGTCAGACAAATGAGTCAAGTCAAGCGCAATAATATTTGATTCGAAAAGCTCGCAAGTCTAAACAAACTTTTTTATATTTTGTATATATAGTTATATATATAATAAGGTTAGAAAGATGATAATTATATATTATTGTTTTTGTTTGTTATTTTAGGAAACTAACAAAAAAAATTTAAAAATTTATAATTATAGATTTTATTTTAAGTTTAAATGAGCTCGAACTAATCACAACTTATGTGAGCTCAAGTTCATTTGAATTAAAACAAATCGAGCTTTTCTGCTATTCTATGACAAATTAAGACCGATAAGGCTTGTCCAAACCTTCGTCTATTTAACAAGTTATGCGTGCGCTTATTAGAATCAAACTCAATTCAGTTCATTTATACCCATAGTCAAGGAATCTCTAATATATCTATCTCTCTACTAATTAACAAACTGACTCGTAATCATAATTAGAAATTATAATGTGCATTAATTTCTTTCTCTGTTATTACAATTTTATTGATGGGTATACAAGAAAAGAATGGGCCACCAAAGATTTGGGTTATTTGGGCTATAGGAAAAAGTCTATGACTCTATCCAATAAATCCAATCTTGGGAATTATATATATGAAAATGCTGACATGTTGGTGCATAACGGATAATCGACAAACCTTAGCTCAAACAGCGGCCATTCATGGCCTCTTTTATCCGCTTCAACCTTCCTATTCCCAGCACGATCTCCAAAACAACAAAGCCCAGAAATGGAACCAAAATTAGCTGCATAGGATGGGTACTTTGTGCATCCTTTCTGTTCACGCGCACTTCACACACGAAATGCTTGTTATATTGTCCGTATGAAATGACTTTGAACACTTTGTGTGTGATTCTTGAAACTTTGTTTTGTGTGTGAAGGAAGGACCCAGAAGGAATACTTGGAGCTCCCCATACAGGGCACATAGCGAGGTTGGAGTTCAAGAGACGCCTTGAGAAGGATGCTGAGGCCCGAGAGGCTTTTGAACGCCAAGTCCGCGAGGAGAAGGAGCGACGAAGAGCTCTTCGTGAGGTGGGCCTTACATTATTTTTCCATACTGATGCAAATTTATATTTACTTATTCAGAAAAAGATTTTGATCACTGCCCTTAAAGTAATAAGCTGTGATCCTGGTGCAATGAATATAAGTCTTGATGGTTTAGTTCTTGTGCATATAGAATTAATTCGAGGTTTTTGTGTTTTGTTTTGTGGAATCTGACCTACATTAGCTATTCTTTTCTTTTCTTTTTTGTTTAACACGTTCAAATTAGTCTCGCGTCATACCGGATACCACCGACGACTTGGTGGAATATTTTCTTGATACTGAAGCCCAGGAAATTGAATTCGAGATTGCAAGATTGAGGCCTCGGTCAGTTTTTTTTTTTTATTTATACATATGTTTTAACTTTGGCCGGCTTTACTTGTAGAAGTCTTTCATGTGATTAGGTTTGCAGATCATGTTAGCTCTAAGTTTTTAAACTCACGCGTAATGATCAAATTTCTGTGCATTCCATGATCCACTTCATAAATTAATTTGTTTCATTTTATCGCTGACAAAAGTTTAAAGAAGAGACTTTTGAAACTGCTCTCTACGGCCACCAAATCTTTTGGTTCGTATCTGGTTGTTCAGACTGTTCTGTCCAAGAAACCCAAAACATTAATCCTACATTTTCTGGGAGATGGGCAGACTAAGTTAAACGTGAAATCAACAAATATTCAATCTAATAATTATATTAACTTGTTACTTATTCAGAAAGTTTTAAGGTGAAATAAAAGATCAATAAATGCATCAGTAGCATTGCATGGAAGGCAGCGAGATTGGTGTATGGTTACCAAAGGTGTTCTTTACTGAATGTTCTCTTGACACATGAACTCATGATAATGATTTTGTATATGAACCTAAACGGTGATAATATTTCTTTGCCATAGATGTTAAGCAGGTCCATTTAGTTGGGCATTTTGTGTCCATATCCAAATGTTCGGTAGAGCGAGTGAAATTAATCAAAATCTCTTGACTCTTGAGCAATGTTAATTTTTCCCCTTTAGAAATATAAAGCATCTGATAAGCGACACTTAAAATGCTTGCCACTATGTTTTTTTCTTTCTTTCATTTGGGGGGTTTATCTAAATTCTAAAACAATGTTTCCAATATGTTCAATACTTTTCATTTGTTTAATATCAGTGTATTCGTGTAGCTTTTCAGAACTGTTGTATGTAAATGAGAGAGTGATATCATATTTCTTGAATTGGGTTGCTTCATGACCTTGTAAAACCATTCGTGATATCACCAACACCCTATACGCAGGTTGAATGAGGAATTTTTTTCTCACCTGACACTTGAACTGGGAAAACTGAGGTTTGCTGTGTCGAAGACTCAGGTTTGTCTTTATCATGCACCCCAGGTTTTCTCCACTAGATTTGGAGCAGAAGCACTAGAATACATATCAAATGGTTTTGTTCTTAGGATATTGAAGATAGAGTAATTGAGCTGGAAGCAGTGCAAAAAGCCCTGCAGGAAGGAATAGGTTAGATTTCATGCCATTAAATAGTTGTTGTGATAGAAATTTCTTTCACTATTTGGCCAACCTTTCTGTCTATTGTTCTTCTGCAGAAGCGTATGATAAAATGCAATCCGAACTAGGAACAGCAAGGAAGAGTTTGATGAAACTTTTAACATCAAAGGATGTCAAGGCTACTGTACGCTACTTTCTTAACCTAGCCCTCTTCTGTTGCAATGTATAATGTTTCCTGGTTCCCGTTGGGTCACTGGTAACTTCTTTTCATACCATGCAGTTATTGGATATGGTTGAGCAAAATGAGTTGAATAGATCCTTGCTGACACTTCTTGATGAAAATATTGCAAATGCATATAAGGGTAACCAGGTGAGAGAAGTCAAAACTAGATTTTCTATCAACCATAGTTGAATTTCTCCTGGGTCTGATTTGCTTATATCAGCAGTTATGATCAATGATAACTCAGAAATTCATCTTGGGGGTGTAAAAGTTAATAAAGAAGAAAGATCTCTTAAGAAACTTAAATAAAACTTAGAGACAAGGGGCTAAAGAGTCTCTTCATTTATTATTTGAGGAAAATTAGATTCCTGATAATAATATTAGCCGGTCTGTAATAACCATTGATTTTCTTATTGTTAGGACTAAAAGTATATTCCTTAGAGGGTTGTTTCACCATCCTTTCCCCTCCTCCCTTCGGCCTTAATCTTTCCATCTTTTCTATCCCCCATCCTCCTGTGGAATCTTCTTTTCAAGTGGAGCTGAAATAAATGTTATGAAATATCCAGTTTCTTCATTAGAAAACAATGAAAAAGACCTCTAGAGTTGAAGTATTAGTCATATAGTCTTCCAAACAAGTCCATATATCTAATAGTCCCTTCTGATTTACAGTCATTGTGCTCAACAGATTCTTCTTCGAAACTTGAAAATCTATATCTATTTTATTATTTCCTGTACCCTTGAGCACTAATTCTTTTGTGGTTGAAATGTCTGATTTCGATACAATATATATATATATATATATATATTTTTTTTCCCCCTCCCCTCCCTCATGTGGATTTATAACTGTTTTTAGTACTGAACCTTACGATGCAGAGACAAGCTGCCGAATATATGGAAAAAATTCGTGGGGCTATGCTCAAGTATATCACTGTTTGATTATGTAACAGTTGGTGAATATGTAGAACGCTTTCATCCTTGTGTTGAGAATTTGCTTGAGTGTTTTTTAAGACAACATTTGCTTGCCTATATTGAGCTGGATATGTACACTATTCAACTCAATCGGTTGTTTAGTTGCACAGAAAGAAGTCCATTTTACAATCGCAGCCCAACATAGTTATCAGAACAAATTTGAGTGCCCTTACTAAGTTGTTCAAATAATGAACTCTCTCTCCCTTAAGAGGTACAAAACAGGAATGAAACCTAGAATCCAATTTGTCATGAGAGCGTTCTGTACATGCTCCTTTCCTCTTCAAACCACCACCGAATCTGATGAATATTGGACCCGCCCCAACATATCCCCACTGCAAATAAAATTTAGTAATTTTAGGGAAAATTACTAAATTTATCTAAAATTTATCTTCGTGGACATATTGGAAGATTGCCCTGTTCTTATCTTCAAGCAAACAAAGCCTAAGAAATCGATAGTTGGGTAAAGGAGCCTTTTAGAGCCCAAGGGCCCATTTGGTTTTATTCTCAATCTCATTTTCCACTTTCATTATTTTCAAAATTCGAAAAAGTAGTTAGTAAAAATGAGTTGAAAATGATTTTCTATTTGGTTAGGATGCTAAAAAAGTAATAATTATGTTAGGTTTAGTAGGTTGTAGATGGAGAGAGATGGTGATAATAAAATAGAGAAAGAAGATATATAAGTTATTGGAAGAAAATATATATGTTGATGGAAAATATTTTTTGGAAATGAAAAGGAAAATGATGTCGGTGAAAATGTATAAAAGGTTATGTATTTCAATTTTTAAATAGTAGAAAATGTGAAAATGAGGTTTGAAAATAAAACCAAATGGGGCCTAAAATATTCTCGTTGAGAAAATAACTATATATATGTATATTATGAAACCAATGATATCTTAATAATGGTTGAAATATAGTTCCAAAATATTGTGGAAGCTCAAACTGTCAAGGTCATGTCATGCTGACTGGTTAGTTAGCATAGTGGCATCGCCCTTATACATATAAGTGTGAGATTTGCAACTTGAATCCTTCATAATGTACATGTGTGCACAAATTTAAAAAAAATAAAAATCATGGCATCAATTAGCAATGTGTATGCATCAAGATGCAAATTGAAATGACACATTAGATGTTATTGATTTAGATATATTATTAATGTAAAACTGTAAACTGTTAGAATCTACATGTTGATATCATATTTTACCAAGACATCATTATATATTTAAACAGTTAATAAAAATGAAATCTCCCAATCCAATGGCGGCATTAACAAGACCCTGAAGCTCTTTTGCACAGGCATGGATGGTAGATTGCCTAAGGAAATGGAAATCGTGTTTGGACTAACGTGGTATATGGGAATTAAGGATTTTGAATTATGTTTAAGTTATAATGGATTCAACTCGTATAACATTCATTTAAGTGGATTTTTAATCCATTTAATGTAAGAATTGTTTTCTATAGCTTATAAATGTTTTACTGAATTTTTCTTTGATGTCAAGTTAATATCAAAAGAGAAACCATTACCTGGAAACAGCAACTTTTACTTGACCCCAGCTCATAAGGTTTCTGGAGAGGATCGATCCTGGAGTGGAGAGACAAATTTAATTGAATTTATCTCCAGGCACAAAGAAAAGCCTATTCCCTCTTATTATTATTCTCTCTCTCTTTATTTAATGGGCGTTCAGCGCTGTGGTTTCTCGGCAGATGCAATCGGTACAACTCGTCATCGGAAATTGAAGCCCCAAATTATAAATAAAAACATTTACTCGTTGGCAGTCAATTAATCATATTCGTTAGATATAAGCCAGTTATGTACGCAGCAGATGCTTCCAATATATAGATATATCTATCTAGCTGCATTAATAACTAAAATTATTAATTAATGGCTATGGCAAATTAGAGCTTTGTTTGGGAACGCTCTCAAAAATGTACCAACAAAATTCCCTCCCTGACATCCCCAAAATACCCTTAATATGGCTCATGAATATCTAAAATGTCCCCCCATTTTACATTCTTCTAGAAATCTGATCCCCACCAGACATTGTCTCCATCCCACGTCATTATGCCCATCCCTCTCTCACATCTATCTCTCTTTTTCTCACGGCTGTTGTTGTTGTAAAAACCTCAAAGAAGCTAAATGCTATTTATTGCTACTGGGAATGGAGTTCATTGTCATTGGGATGGAGTCACTTGCCCAGAATGAAGGGAGTCGATGTGAGGAGGGAATGGAAAAGGGGTTTGTGGTTAAGAGTTGCAGAAATGGAGGATGAGAAGCTATGCATGGAGGAGGGAGATACGGAGGAGAAAGAGGTGGGGGTGGTGCCGGTGGCTGCGATAATGGACGGCTCTGCTTGGCAGAGAAGCCACTCAATGGTCTGGCTGTCGGACTTGTAGCCTAGCTCCTGGGTGAGCTGAAACACGTTGGCAGCATAGGTGATGGCATGCGGATGCTAACAAACCTTAAGAGGCACACCAGTGGATAAAAGCTTTAGTTAGCTTTGATAATATTATTGAGTTATATAAATAAAATATACAGAAAGTATTTACAAAATTTTAGAATATGAAAGAAAAGAAACTCAAAATATTTCAGGCTCTACTTGACCGTACAATTGAGAATCTATTTAAAGAAAACTCTAAAAAATTATTACGAATTTCAAAATATTATTATGAAGTTCAAATAGTAAAATGCAAAAAGCAAAATACTGTACGGATTTTAAAATTTTCAAATTCGAATAAAAAAGAACAAGAGGTAAATAATATCTGTATTATTCAAATTATTGTTTCTGTCCTATTACAATACTTTTATCAATCATAGCGGCTTCACCACTCACACTGTGATCATTATTTATCTCTTCTCAATGCTTCCAACATATCATCAAGATCTTTGTCAGTATAAATCGGAATATCATCATTTGGATCCTGGGATTCTCTAGCAAGGCATTCAAATTGATTATCATCTGTTTTTGATTTTGATAAAGTTGCCATTGACACTGTATCTTTAGAATTACTGGAAATATCGATGTCCTCCTTATTATTAGCAAATTGACCCTTTATCTCTTCATTAACCATATTAAGTACTTCTTTTAATAAATCAGCTTTAGACAATTTGCCTTTCCTCATCTGAATTTTTTCAAACGCTTTTCCCAAGATTGATGAGGCTTCTTTTTTCTTATTTTTTTATTAACAAAATCCATATAAATTTGTGTGACGTTGGCAATATTATCTAAGGTTTCTTGACCCTCCATTTTTCTAGTAATTTTATCAATTTGCTACATCTTGTTCCACCATTTGATATAAAATGAACGGTAGAGACAAGGAATATTATCATTAGTGAAATCAACTTCTAGAACCCATTTCCAGATCCATGAAATAGAGAATTCCATAAAAAAGAACATTGCCGCCTTATTAAAGACCATCTGATTTTTCGATTCGGCTTCTTGAAGCTTGGGAGAAAAATCAACCCATTTATCATAAACTTGACGAAATTGATCTGGGAGGATATTATGAGTCGGGCCGAAAGATTTGCACCAATTTAAAAATCAATTTGGAATTTGATTTTTAAAAACTTCAGGACATACCTTTATAAATCATGTGTGTTTTTTCCTGGGATTTTCATAATAAAATGTTTTTTGAAAAGTTTGGATAATCCCAAAAATTGAATTTATAAATAACTCTATTTTCTTTTATAAAAAAAATCCTTTTCTTTTAAAGAAAATATTCCCCATTCCTCAATTGAAATGAGTTTTTTAATAATAATTTTTGAAAAATTATAAATGAATTTATCTTGTGAGCTTGGATAAAAATGAGAAATCTCATAAAAGCCAGTAGTTATTAAAATATTTTCATAATAAGACCTAGGTTTATAAGACCCAACAACATATGATGATGTATCCAAATACCTTTGGATTATTATACATGGATCTTGTTTTCATTTAAAATCATTATTAGATCCTTATGATCTTTTTGCTCAAATGTTGTGAGAGAATTCTCATCAACAGGAGTAGCAGAATTTGTAGTAACATCAACAAAAGAAGGATTTGAAGGTTTATTAGATCCTTCAGGCTGACAAGGGGCTGATTGGCTAGAATCAAAAGTTCTATTAGAATTTTCCTTAAACTGTTTAAACTGCAGAAATTCTGCAAACAAAGGATCAACTGTATAAGTGGGATTAGAGGCTTGAGAAGCATATGATGCTTGAGAAATTGGTGAAGCTATAAGCTTCTATTTGCCATGTTGAATTAATGGCTTGGGAACCCTTGTATTGGAACCTCGTCCTCCTCTATTAGAGAGGGGATTAGCTTCTCTTCCTCTATTATAAGAGGTCATTGACCCTACAAATATTCATGAGTCAAAAAATCAGGGAGACTATTATCAATCCCTTTTTTATAAATAATTTTAAAATTAAAAGGGGCCAAATAAGCTTGTCACCTTGCAAACATTTGTTTTGAAACATCATGTTTAAAATCCTTGTTAAACATGAATTGAGCAGAATGACAATCGGTTTTTATAATAAAAGATTGATTATATAAATTATTTTGAAATTTTAACACACATTTTACAATTGCAAAGATTTCTTTAGCAATAGCAGCATAATTTTTTTGAATATTATTCCATTTTCCTAAACAAAACCTAACAAGAATTTCTTGTTTACTATTAGGATTAACTTGTTTTAAAATACCACCATAGCCAATATCAGAAGCATCAATTCTATTATTTTATCCCAATTTGGATTAGAAAGCATTAAATATGGTAACTGATTAACTTTATTTTTTATATTAATAATAGCATGGGTGTGATTATCACTCCACGGCTTAGGATTTTTCTTTAACCTATCATATAAAATTGCAGTATCATCAGCAAGAGTTTTATAATGTGAAGAAATATAATTAAGACTTCCTGAAAATCGCTGCAATTGAGTTTTATTAGTGATTTTATTAGGAAACTTAGAAGCAAATTTAATACTTCTATTAATAGGAATAATTTTTCTTTTTCAATAAAATGACCTAAAAATTTAATTTTAGTTTGGAATAATATCATTTTGATTTTGAGATGACAAGACCATTATTAATAATAACTTGCTTAAAAATATTAAGATGTTTAAAATGATTTTCTATAGTATTAGAAAAGACAAAAATGTCATCAATATAAACAATAATAAAATTACTATAAGGATTAAAAATATCATTCATAATTTTCTGAAATTCAGAGGGAGTATTTTTTAAACTAAAAGGCATAACATTCCATTAATATTGTCCAAAAGGAATGTTAAAAGCAGTTTTAAACCTATCTTTTTCAACAATTTGTATTTTCCAATAACCAGATTTTAAATCAAATTTAGAAAAGTTATTAGCATCAAACAATCTATCAAGTAAATCCTTCTTATTAGGGATTGGATATTTAATCCATTTTAAAACCTTATTAAGGGGTTTGTAATTGATAACTAACCTAGGGACACCACACTCCTGTTCATTATTTTTTTTAACATAAAAAGCAGTACAAGACCTAGGAGACTTGGTAGATCTTATAAGATCTTTTTGCAATAAGAATTCAATTTCCTTCTTACAGTAAGCCAGATACTCAGAATTCATCTGGCAAGGACGAGCCTTTGTTGGGATATTCCCATCAAAGTTATCCTCATAAAAAAGATCAACAATACACTTTTTTCTATTCCAAAAAATATTAGGGTGTTCATTACAAATAGTCAAAGAAAATTAATTTTCAAGAAAAGAAATTTTTTCTTTTAATTTAGGCTTAAGTAATTGTTCATCTATATTAAGACTAATAATTTCTTGATTTAAAGAATTAATATGATTATTCTTAGCTTTAATTAAATCTTCAATTTTATTAAGAATTCTAGAAAACGGTTCAGATATAAACTGAAAATATAAATCTTTACTTTCAAAAGTACCTATAAAACCTTTTTGATCAACCATTTTTAAAGGAAATATTTTCTTTAAAAAAGGTGTACCAAGTATAATTTGGTTTGAAATATTTTTTACTAATAAAAAGCTTAAAGGAATGTAAATTTTATTTTTACAAACAAAAGCCTTTGACAATTTATAATTAATATCAAGTTTTTCACCATTAGCAGAACGAAGAACATGAGAAGTCTTTTCAAAATATCTAGAAAGTATAAGACATTCTTGAATACAATTAAGGTCAGTACCACTATCAATTAAAGCAATCAATTCTTCTGAAAATTTATTATCAATGAAAATATTAATTTTTACAAGTCATTTTTGAGAAGTTACCATTTCCAATTTAAAAAGGAAATTATCACTTTGTAAATTAGCAGATAAATCAGGAAAATTGTCAAATATATTATCTAATTTAGGTATAACCTATTTTCCTTGTGAAATCTCTAATTTTCTCATTCTTTCTTCAAGGAACATATTATTATTTTTAATTTTTATTATTTCATTCTTTAAATTATTAACTTCATGTTTCAAATCATTAACAGAAGTTGGACTACTAATTTTATTCCTATTATCTAACATTTTATAAACTTCAGCCATAGGATAAGGTTCATTATCCTTATTATTAAAAATAATAATACTCATATTATTAATTATATTATTAATAATAATATTAATTATTATTATTATTATTATATTACCATATGTAATACTACTACTAATAAAACTCATTATCATACTAGTAATAATAATAATAATAATAATAATAATAATTATTATTATTATTATTATTATTATTATTATTATGGTTATTATTATTATCATTATTATTATTATTATTATTATTATTATTATTATTATTATTAGAAATAATAATTATATAAAAATTTACAAACAAACAAATCAATAAAATATTAAAATACAACTCACTTATCATTTAAATAATTATTACAAACTTACAATACAATTATATCTATTTACTACATATATATACATATATACACAATATATTTTATTATTATCATTACAATTAAAAAAAAATCATTAAAATCCAATTTCACCCCTAACTTCAATACAAAATCAATGATTTGACATTTATAGTATAAAATATCCCCTATAAAACATAACCAAACATATCAAAACTTTCAAAATCTATTTTTAACTATTCCCAAAATCATAATCAAATATCAATCACATTCCCCAACTTTCATTTCACATTCTTTCACAATTCTTTTATTATTTATTTTCTCAAAACACACAATAAACATATAATAAAATCAAATATAAAACATATTCAAACACTCCCTAGGGCTGTCTTACTCCTGCTGAACCAAATTAATTATTTAAATGTGTTTGCTGTTAAGAAAGGACATTAATTATACAATGTTGTCAATATTAATTACAATGTTAAGTTAATTAGAATCATCGACGAAATGATATATCATGTGTGACCACCCTTGCACCTCTCGTCTTATAATTAATTTCCTCCGACGCACCTCCGAAGGCAATACCAAACTAGTCAACCTTTGCTTCTGAGTAACAAATTATATATATTTAGTACTTGTTTGCTTTGCTTGATTAGGTGTGATTTATACCTAATACCTAATTGAGTTTCTTTTAACATTTTTTTTAATTGATAAAAGCCCTTAATAAATTCTAAATTCAATATTATTTATTGTTGGTTTTAGAAAATGAATCAAAGAGGATAATGCTTGATTTAGTGTGATTCGAAGCAAAAATATCAAATAAGGTCTATTTGTTTATCTTATTTTCAATTACACCTTATTCCTAAGAATGGGGAAGAATGAGGAGAATATGAAAAGCTTATTAAAAAGTTATAAAGGATATAATAGTAAATTTATATATTATATTTTCATTTATTTATATATTAATCTTATCAACTAAATATAAAATTGAAATATTCTATCCTAATAAGTTTAAAATGTATATATTTACTTATATATCATTTCGAATCACATTATTTAAAATAAACAAGTCAACATTGTATTTCAAATATTAGTTAGTTGCACATGTACGACTAAAATTGAGTACGATCAAATTGCATTGCATTTTGTTATTAATTTTGTTCTTCGTAGTTATCACTGTCGGTAGCATTCAGAAATTATTAATTATATGAGCTATGCAATATGCATTACATACATACATACATATAGATTAATTAGGTACATTGATTTATATATATGGTTTTGCCACTCCTTCAAAACAAATGTATTTGTAAGTACTTCATCATATTTTATTTCCATATTTTATAAATTATATTTCAAAATATTTTCTATAAATTACTACTGTTGCCCATTAGTCATTCATTGTAAAGGACTTATCAGTTGGCCTCGGAGTATATATAAATGTTCAAATACCACTCCTTAGAATTTTGTTAGAACAATCTAACTTTTGATCAAATTATCTTCTGCGTCATTGTTCTTGCAAAAAAATTATATATACTCGATCAAAAGGTGCTACCTAAAGTTCATGTGTATATCTTTATCTAAATATTAATAAATAGGCAGAAAAGGCAGATAATTATGAAATACATGCAGAGGTTAACGCTTCTTGTAAAGAGAAGGATCATCCCATCTCAAAAAATAAAGAAATCATCATGTGATCGCAACTTTTAACCTCAAAAGAAGATGAATATTTTATTATGGGCTCAAATTTTTCCTTTTTTTTAAAATTTTTCCCTGAAATTAATCTCTCTGAAGAAAGGGCTCTTCGTAAGCTCTATATAAAGCTCCTTTGAGGATACGTATCTACAAAACCTAACCCACTCAGCTTCCAGAAGTACTGTGGCAAAACTCAACATTCTCCTGCCGCTTCTCTTGTCTTTCCGTTATCAGCTTGACACCGCAAAATCTGCCTCTGACTCAAACCCAGCTGATCAGCCCAAAGAGTTCATCAAAGCTGAATGCCGAGCCCCTCGCTACTCGGTTCTGTGTTTACAGTGTCTCTCCAATTACTCAAGTACAATCCAGCAAAGCCAGAGGCAGCTAGCTGAAGCTGCGCTGTCCGTTAGCCTGTCCCGGGCTCAATCTGCGGCTAGCTTCGTTTCTAAGTTGGCTCGGATGAGGAGCATGAATGAGATGGTCTACCGGGCCGTGAAAGACTGCATAGAGAACATGGGGGCCACGGTGGATCAGCTAAGCCGGTCAATGAAGGAGCTCGGAGGAATGGGTCGGCTCGCCGGCCAGGACTTCGACTGGCACGTCAGCAACGTGCGAACGTGGGTTAGCGCGGCTCTAACGAACGAAAACACGTGCCTGGACGGATTTACGGGTGCCGCCATGGATGGAAATGTTAAGGTTGCAATAAGGAGGAGGGTCCTCGACTGTGCACGAGTGACGAGTGTTGCAGTTGCATTGGTCAATCGCTTTGCAGCAAGACATGTATAAACTTGGTCATTCATCGGAGACTACCAACTTGCCTTAACATTAATGTTTGGAAGTTAAAAAACACTGTGAAAATAGTTACTTGCATGGATCCGGTGTGTTTTGCAGCAAACTATATATTCTCATCGTTTAATATAATTGTTGCGTGTATAAGTAAATATTTAAGGTTTTCTGAAAATTTTTGTTCGCTTGTGTATAAACACTAAGATGTATACTAGCACTCAATTAGGTTTTGTGATCATGGGAATAACATCAATTTTGTGGTTTGTGTTTTGTGTAGTTTGTCGTTTGCACTTAAATGCTTTGCACTTTTGTTGTATTAATTGTGAATTGCTTTAGTTAAACAAAGGTTTTGTGCTGTATTAAGCTTTAAACAGCTATTGTATTGGAACTCTTTCATTATTTACTTGATAAGTAGGATTGAGTATGTGATGAATATTCAGTTTGGTAATTTGAGAATCTTCATTCTCGTCCCAATTAAATATTTCGATATATATACTAAGAAAATATAGTTCAATCCCGTCTAATAAGAATTAGTCCTAGCTCCATTTCAAAAATTTAGAAAAGGTCATTTCAAGAATTTGTGCCTCTCAGAATTAGTTAAAAAAAAAAAAAATCCACATGCTAACTGAAGTGATGAACAATTATTGAGTAAATAATAACAAAAAATTTAAAATATATAAACTCCTTTAACCATCTTTAATAATAAACAGCTATTCATTAAAAAAAAAAAATTCTAAATAGCTAAATCATCAATCTCATAATTTATCTTCATCAACAAATCCTTATATTCTCCCACATTCTCTTAGTACAGTTGATCATTATAATTTTGCACAAAAAGATAATCCTAAGAAAAATAATTCGACAAATAAAAATAACACAATGGCGGAAGTGCTACAGAAAAAATTTTACAAAGTCAACATTCGTATGAATTTATGTATATAAAATACTTCATTTTAGTCAAATACTCTAACAAAATCCTCTCAGCATGCAACACCCCTATAATTTGCAACATATTAATATTTTATTTAAATATTATTTTTTGAGGATTTATTTAAAATTTGTGAAATTTCAAAAGTTTTGTGGGTTAAAATGTAATTTTTTAAAAAAATATAATTGCACTATTTATTTTATTATGGAGGGTTAATGTTTAATTTTATCAAATTGAGGGACCTAATGTGAGGTCTTATGAAATTAACGGCTAAATTGAATTTCACCAAATTATTTTGAACTTAATCGCTCAACTTAAATTTTTCAAGGACCAAATTACAAGATAGGAAAAATTAATTTAAACTAAAAACCAACAGCAGCGCTCTTCTTCCATTTTTCCTTCTTCAATTTTTTTTTCTTTCGTCTTTCTCCATTTCACTCCCCCACCATGATCAACCATACATCTACTGGCGACACCTATTCTCTCTAATCTAACACCACCACTAAGACCACATTCCTTCTAGCTATCCAAAAATACCACTAGACACAGCAGACCGTCACTAGAGATGAACGGCAGAGGAGCCCGAGAGAGAGAAACTCGCAACGGCAATTGGGTTTTGGTGTTTCCAGTGTCCATCAACAAATTTGAAGAGTGCTTTGAGTAGCACTCGACAAGGAGAATCATATGGGAGCTTTGCATGGTAGTGAAATGCGGCGGTAAGGGTGAAAACTGGCGGTGGAGCTAAGGTGGTTTGACACTTTAAGGCAATGGTTGACCTATTTTTTGGTAGAGAAACAGAAAACTAAGGGTACCGTTGGAAAGTTCTCAGTGAAAGGCATTGCATGACAGTGGTGTTGAACTTTCTGGCGACGGCAAACGTTGGCCAAGAGATAAAATTTTCATTTGTTCCTAGGAGCACATGCACACAAACTGATCATCAAAATTCTAACTCATTTGAGAGATATTGGTATATAACAATGATATATGTGTGATTGCATGCATGTATAAACACGTTCCGATCATTGTGATATTATGATAAAAATAATCGATCAGGACACCCTAGCATAAAAATAGAACAACTTTGATCGATTAAATGAGCTTAGCCAATTCAAATGGTATTATTTCATATAAACTATAGGTTATATAGTATATTAAGTGTAGAAAACTATAATTTTACGTAACCATGATTTAATCGACTAAAGTTTGGATTTTATTGGTAACTAGATTACTATGGTCAATATCGAGTATCAATAGGATAATCACTCAGAATTAGGCTACTATGGGTATGATTCTAAGTATTGATGATCATTAGGGTTGAACATGAATTTTGATATAAGCCTATTCTTTTAAATAGGTGACGAAGGATTTGATCATGAAGACTAGTAGAGTTTGACTATGTTACTGATGTAATTAAGGTGAGGATCCATCGACCTGGTAATTCCTTGAGTTAAGCAATATTATTGTGATTGAACCCTATGTGGTTTAGTTTATTTAATACATGTTATTGCTATTGAGACTACTATTGATTAACTACCGAACCTTGTGAGGTTCTATTATTTGATTCTTGATCTGATTATCGTTCAATGTTGCGTTCTGAACACTATGAGGTTCTATTATTAGACATTTGATTTGATTATCATTTATTGTTGCTTTTTGAACCCTGTGATGTTCTATTGTCTTAACTATCATTATCATTTGTTGTTACTATTTGAACTTTGTGAGGTTCTGTTGTTAAACATCTGATTTGATTATCATTTATTGTTACTTTCTGAACCCTGTAAGGTTCCATTATCTTGACTATCGTTATCATTTGTTGTTTCTATCTGAACTTTGTGAGGTTTTCTTAGCTTGATTATTGTTCATTGAACGCTGCTAAGGATGAACATATGAATTGTACTATTATCAAATCATGTACCAAAATCATTTTGAATCTATAGTTCATTATGTTCTAGTACAATGAACAATTTTGTGTCTTATACGTTATTGTATCAACCAGATTATATCGTATATTGTTGCTAGCCTTGTCAACTTTCATGATTGAATTGATTGTCACCATTGTGTACTGGCTTTATTGGAATTATTATGTGAAGCATATCATCTGCCATGTTAGGATTTGATTGATTGATTGATTGAACTAAAAAAGCATATCTACTAGAGAACTGTTGATCAAGTACCTTACCAAGCTATATGCTTGAGCTATTGTTAATGCGAAGTTGTTATGCTTGAGCTATTGTTATTACTTTGTTGTCATGCTTGAGCTACCGAACTGATTGTTACTGAACGAAACTAAATTGCTATTGTACTGTTACATAGGTATAAGGACATTCTAATATGTATGTTATATTTGATTCATTGACTTGCATATATGGTTGGGTTTGCTATCCTTGTACTTGTATTATACTCTTGGAGCAATAAGGTTGGGGTGCTATTCAACCTAGATTGGACTGATATTTCAGGCTAACGAGCTTTATTATATCTCCTGACTATGATCAGTTGATAGGTTCCTAAACCTCTCAAGCAGGATCGATTGAGATAAACAAGTTGTTAAGCTAACGGTCTTAGCTTCTGACCTAGCATTTGTTAGTAATTCAATTTCTTTTATTATTTCTTTTGGCATTCATTTGTTGTTCACAAGCTACACTCTTATTGATTGATATTTGTTAATCCTTAATGTGTAATTGATCATGTATTGCATCACATTATCCTCACTGATTTCTTATGACTTAACCTTGTGTATTACTTGTCTCTATTCAGACAAGTATCAAATAATAGGATCTAAGGACTAACAAACCTAGTAAATAATGGTTGAATTGGAGCCTGTTATATATATGTATATATGGCTATGTTTTGGGTTGTTTTGTTTAGAGATATTGTGATTTGTCATGATTAGTGATATCTTTGTGGTTTATATGTATGAATTGTGGTACTAGAAATGACATTTTGATTTGAATGTTGTTGAACATTTTATTATGTTATTTAGCACTGTAATATAGCTTTCGCATTTTGGTTTAAATTATGTTGTAAGATTGTGATGCTATTGATATTATTGTTGAAAATTTGTGAAAACTTTTATGGGTCTATTGATTGTAATGGTGCATGCTTGAGGAATGAACATCTTAGTACTTCAACTTAGGTGTTATCTCAAAAGGGGGCGCTACAAGTGGTATCAGAGCTAAGGTTTGGAATCCAAGCTAAATTGGGATAAGATCCTAGGACATGACCTTAAGCGTTCTGCATATGTTGGAAAAGTGTTATGTGTCTTGGGAACTTAAGGTGAATTTGATTTGTTTAATATTGACAAAGGAAAGTTATGACTGTAGGATGGATAATTAGTTCTCTGGATAGGAAAGAACCCATGGAGGAGAATGAAACTGTAGAGGCTTTGGAGGAAAAGATTAGGGCTTTAGAGGTCGAGAAGGAAGAACTAAAAGGGAAATATGAATTCCTTCAAGAGAGACTCCATGACATGAGAGAGAACTTGATGGATAGAGAAGCCAAAGCTTATCATCTAAGATCAGCAATGGGTTCTAGGAGCTATATGTTAGAGAGATTGTTGGGGGATATAGAGAGAGAAGAGGTATGGGTTAAGATAGTAGAGGCCCAAATTGAGGAGCTTAGGGCCATACGGTCTTAGATAGAGGAAACCTTTAGGACCTTAGAGTTTGTTCCTAGGCGGAATGACAAGGTAACTCGAGCTATTATGAAGGAGGTTAGGCATATAGTAGCCTATTATAGTAGCACCATAGATAGAGTTATAGGAATTGGGACAATGATTGATACCATAGTAGGATTATTAGGGATCCAACCACTTTAGGAGTAAGGACATGATCAGGATATCTGTATTGAGGAGTTTTTTGCTGACGAGACAGCATAGGAGCATGTCGTGGGATTTGCTAAGGATATTGCTGAGGAGGAGGATCCAAGTGATGAGGATATAGAGATGGACCCAGTTTAGGAGTTTTAAGTTGATGTACCACCCGAGGATGGCCCAACTAAGCTAGAATTCCTAAATGATGTGCTGCACGATGATGACCTTATTGGGCTAGAGTTGTGGATGATGCTCCCTTTGAGGAGAACGAGATCATTGAGATTGAGAAGGATGAAGAAAATGTTGAGTTAGTTATCACTAATGGAAAAGACTTAGATTGAGCATTTTGTTAGCATATCTTGAACATATCTATATATATGTGTACATATATCATAGTTTTAACAATTAGAATAAACTAATTTGGCTAGATTATCTATCCTTGCGATAGAACCCATATAGCCTTGTCAATTTTTTTATGACTAGGCCTACAATAGCGTGACCATTTTGAAATTTTGAAACTATAAATACTCAGATGTAGCAGCTCACGCTAACTTATATATATGAATGAAATTTTTTCTCGACAGTAATCTTCTCAAGTACCAATTGTTTTATGTGGTTTGACCTTTTAATTACCTTTGTGTTTATTTTCTGTATTTTCCTTACTATAACTTGAGTCCAAGGTAGTTGATAATGATTTGGGTGTTGTTACCACAAAATGATCATAGGTCTAAAGTTAGAGAAAGATATAACTTGTGATGGCATCCTGTGGGAGTGTTGACGCCCTAATTTAGCAAGAGAAAGCCATAATGAAAGACCATAGGGTAGGCGAGGCATCACACACCAAAACCTTGGACAAGGAGAACCTGCCTATCAGTAGGCATAGCCTAAGTAAGAAGGCTCACACTCTAATCTATTAAACTAGCTAGCCATGTGCCAAACCACTAAGTATAAGGACCTTAAAAGGTAATGGAGTTACAACATGGCCCAGCTATAGGAGGTAAGCAAGGGCAATTAATGAAGATACCGATGGTCAAGCATTAGAGAAATTTTTATGGCTCCAACCCCTTAAATTCTTTAGAGAGCCTGATAACAAAAAGGCTAAGATATGGGTTGAGAGTTTGGAGAAGATATTTGACACTCTGTGGTACCCTGATGAACAAAAGATTAGATACACAACCTTTCTCCTAAAGGGCCCTATACATAAATGGTAGAAGATGATTGAATAAAGATGGACAGCCATAGAAACTCTTAGAACCTGAAAGAATTTCACTCAAGAATTCATGGAAAAATATGTTCCCTTGGTCGTCAAGAAGGTAATAGAAAGAGAATTTATGAGTCTAATTCAAGAGATCCAGTTAGTCAAGCAATATGAGGTAGCATTTAGTCAGTTAATCCAATATGCCTCTTTCATGATGGAGGATGAGAGTAGACAAACCCAACAATTCATACAGAGATTAAGACTAAAACTTCTACAAGGACTAGGAGCTTTCAACCTGCCAAACTTAAACATAGTAGTAAGCAAAGTACTGCAACTGGAGTTGGAATTGTAGAAAATTCACAAAATTGAAGAAAGAAACTAAAAGATGAGACCACATCTCGAAGGATAAAGTGGCATGAAATGGAAGCAACCTAAGTTATATATAGGAAATGCTATGCCTTGAGTGCCACAGGTTAGAAGGATAGTGAACCCAACCCAAGGTATGGGTCAGAAATAATGTGGATTCTATGGAAGGTCAAGACATGAAAAAGTTGAATGCTGGATGAAGTAAGGTAAATGCATAGGATGTGGCAGCAACCAATATTTCCTAAGAGAGTGCCCTAAGAGAAAAGGGCTAGCACCCACTAGCGAAAAGGGAAAGCAAGTAGTGGGAGGAAAAAAGAAGCAGAAAATGTAGGCTCGAGCTTATGCCTTAACAGGAGATGATGCACTCGACCCAAATAAAGTAGTCGATGGTACGATCTCTATCCTTGGAATTTTTGTTAACGCCTTGTATGATCTTGGTGCATCCCATTCTTTTATATCTACCTCATTTTCGCAAAAGTTGAATAAACCATATGAAACCATGGCATACCAGATAGAAGTTTTGATGCCACTAGGAGTAGGGTTGACTACTGATACTATATATCGAGAATGCCCGATCATGATAAGAGGTGAGATATACCCAGCTAATCTAATTCAAATATCCATTCAAGGATATGATCTAATTCTTGGTATAGATTGATGTACAAATATCAAGCATAGGCGAACTGTTATACGAAGTGTGTGATGCTTAGAAATACAGTGTCAGTATTAGCCTACCAATTAGTAGATAAAAATCTTTCAATCCTAATGAAGCCAAGGGAATTTTAAAGAAAAATGGACGGGATTTTTGGCTTATCTTGTTAATAAGCCCCAAGATACAACTAAAATCAAAGAGGTAGAGGTAGTGACTGGATACCTTGAAGTATTTCAGGAAGAATGAAACTCATTACCTCTAGATATGGAGATAGAATTTGTCATTCACACTTTTCTATGGACTACACCAGTATCCAAAACTCCATACTGTTTGTTAAGAAGAAGGATAGGTCCTTGAGAATGTTCATTGATTATTAGGAGTTAAATAAAGTTACTATAAAAAATAAGTACCCTTTACAGCATATGGAAGAACTGTTTGATCTTTTGCAGAGCTCTATAGTCTTCTCAAAGTTAGACTTGAGACAAAGGTATTATCAGTTAAGGATTAGAGAGGAAGATATCCTGAAGACTGCTTTTAATTCACAATATGGTCACTTTGAGTTTATGGTGATGCCATTTGGACTAACAAATGCCTCGGTGGCATTCATGGATCTAATGCATCGAGCATTTTGACTATATCTAGATACGTTTGTAGTTATCTTCATTGACAATATTCTGGTATACTCAAAGATTCGAGAAGAACATACTGAGCAGTTACACTTAGTCCTCAAAACCTTGAAGAAGTGTAAGTTATATGCTAAGTTTAGTAAGTACAAATTTTAAATAGAGAAGATATTATTTCTTAGCCATGTTATATCTCAAAATAGAGAGGAGGTTGATCCCTCTATGATAGAAGCAATATTTAATTGGAAAAGACTCGAGAATGTGATGGATGTTTGTAGTTTTTTGGGTCTAGCTGGCTATTATCGAACATTTGTACTAGATTTTTCTAAAATAGATAGCCCTATGACTAGGCTCACTTAAAATGACCAACCATTTAACTGGGATGAGGACTGTGAGAAAAGTTTCCAAGAATTGAAGAATAAATTAACAATGGCCCTAGTTCTAGCTCCTCTAGAGGGATTTGAGAATTTTGTGGTATATATAGATACCTCGAATGAAAGACTTGGGTGTGAATTGATGCAAAGGGGTGAGTCATTGCTTATGCATCTCGAAAGCTCAAGCCACATGAGGAAAATTATCCCACTCATGACTTAGAGCAGGCTGCAATAGTTTTTATACTATCTAAGTAGAGACATTATCTATATGGAGCTACATTTGAGGTATACATAGACCACAAAAGTTTCAAATATTTAGGATCACAAAAGGATCCAGACATAAGACAGCATCGATGGATGGAATTTCTTGAAGATTATGATTTCTCAATCTCCTACCAACTAGAGAAGGTGAAAATAGTGGCAGATGCGCTAAGCCGTAGAGCTAGAGTGGTCCACATAACAAGATTGACAGTGGTGGAAGCTTTAAGAATGGATGTCGTGTTAATATTGAAGCAGAAAGTTTAACTTGCAAAAGTGAGTGTGCAGCCAAAGTTGTATGCTGAAATACAGCAAGCTCCAGCCCAAGATAGTAGATATAAAGATAAAAAGAAGCAATCAAGAAATCTAGAGAATTTAAATTCAATACTGATAGTCAAGGTACCCTTTTATTTTGTAAGAGAATCGGTGTACTAGAAGAAATGAGAGGAAAATTGTTGGATGAGGCACATAAAACCATATTCATAGTACATCTAGGAGGTACTAAGATGTATCGAGACTTAAAGAACCAATTTTGGTGGAATGGAATGAAAAAAGATATCGCAAACTATGTATGCAGATGTTTGACCTATCAGTTGGTAAAAGCAGAACACCAGCGACCATCAGGATTACTCCAACCACTTTCAATTCCTAATTGGAAATGGGAGCAAATCAACATAAACTTTGTGATGGGCTTACCTATAGCCAGGAAAGGTTACAACATCATATGTGTGATAGTAGACAAGCTAACTAAGTTAGCTCATTTCTTACTAGTTAGAATGCAGTATAAAGTCAAAAAGTTGGTAGAACTATATGTGAGAGAAATTGAGGGAACCAATGTGAGGTCTCATGAAATTGACAGTTAAATTGAATTTCACCAAAATATTTTGAACTTAATTGCTCAACTTAAATTTTTCAAGGACCAAATTGCAAAATAGAAAAAAAATAATTTAAAATACCAGGGTTCTTCTTCCATTTTTCCTTTATTCTTCAATTGTTTTTCTTTCTTCCTTCTCCATTTCACTTCTTCACCATGATCAACCATACACCCGTCGGCAACACCTATTCTCTTGTAACCAACACCACCATTGAGACCATCTTCCTTCCAGCTCTCTGAACAACACCACTAGGTGCGTAGACCATCACCGGAGATGAGTAGCGGAGGAGCTTGAGAGAGAGAAACACACGGTGACAACTAGGTTTTGATGTTTTCAGAGTACATCAACCAATCTGAAAGGTGCTTTGAGTAGCACTCGATGAGGAGAATCACATGGGAGCTTTGCATGGTAGTGAAACGCGGTGGCAAGGGCAAAAATTGATGGTGGAGCTAAGGTGGTTTTGACACTTTAAGGTGGTAGTTGACCTATTTTTGGTGGAGAAACAGAAAACCAAGGGTACCATTGGAAAGCTCTCAGTGAGAGGCGTCGAATGGCAGTGGTGTTGAACATTTTGGAGACAAAGGATGGCAACGTGGTAATAGCTAAGAGATAAAAAACTCGTCTTGTTCCCATGAGCACATACACTCAAACTGATCATCAAAATTTTAACTCATTTGTGAGATATTGGTATATAAAGACGATATATATGTGATTGCATGTGTGTATACACATGTTCCAATCATCGTTAAATCTTGTATTCTCATATATTATGATAGAAATAATTAATCAAGACACCCAGCATAAAAATAGAAAAACTTTGATTGATTAAACAAGCTTAAAGAATTCAAATGGTATTATTCAATGTAAACTATAGGTTATATAGTATATCAAGTGTAGAAAACCCTAATTTTATCTAACCATGATTTAATCAACTAAAGTTTGGATTTTATTAGCAACTGGATTACTATGATCAATATCGAGTATCAATAGGAAAATTACTCAAAATTGTGCTATTATGGGTATGATTCTAAGTATTGATGGTCGTTAGGGTTGAACATGGATTTTGATATAAGGCTATTCTTTTGAATAGATGACAGAGGATTTGACTTTGAGGACCAGTTGAGTTTGACTATGTCGCTGATATGATTAAGGTAAGGATCTATCAACCCAGTAATTCCTTGAGTTAAGCAATATTATTGTGATTGAACTTTGTGTGGTTTAGTTGATTTGATACCTATCATTGCTATCGATATTACTATCGATTGACTACCAAATCTTGTGAGGTTCTATTATTTGATTCTCGATTTGATTATCATTATTGTTGTATTCTGAACCTTGTGAGGTTCTATTGTTGGACATTTGATTTGATTATCATTTATTGTTGCTTTCTGAACCCTATGAGGTTCCATTATCTTGACTATCATTATCATTTGTTGTTGCTAACTGAACAATGTGAGGTTCTCTTAACTTGATTATCGTTCATTGAACACTTCTAATCAATGAACTTATGAATTGTACCAAAATCATTTTGAATCCATAGTTTATTCTGTTCTAGTACCATGAACAATTTTGTGTCTCATATGTTACTATATTAATCAGACTGTATTGTATATTGTTGTTAGCCATGTCGGCTTCTTTGATTGAATTGGTTGTCATTCTTATGTACTAGCTTTATTGAAACTATTCTGTGAAGCTCATCGATCTATCATGTTGGCATTTGATTGATTGATTGATCAAACTGAAAAGCATGTGTACTGGAGAACTGATGGCCAAGTGCCTTACCAAGCTGTATGCTCGAGCTACTGTTAATGCCAAGCTGATATGCTTTAGCTACTATTGTTGCTGAGCTATCATGCTTGAGCTATCGAACTGATTGTTACTGAACAATTATTGTTCTATTACGAAAGCATAAGGACGTTCTAATATGCATGTTATATTCACTTTATTGACTTGTATATATAGTTGGGTTTGCTATCCTTATACTTGTATTATGCTTTTAGAGTAATAAGGCTGGAGTGGTATTCAACTTGGATCGGACTGACGTTCTAGGCCAACGAGCCACATTATGCCTCCCGACTTGATTGGTTGAGATGTCCCTAAATCTCCCGATCAAAATCGATTGGTATGAACAAGCCATTGAGCCAAGATCTTAGCTTCCGACCTAGCATTTGCTAGTAATTCAATTTCTTCTATTGTTTCTTTTGGCATTCACTTGTTGTTCTCAAGCTACATTATTACTAATTGATATCTATTAAAGCTTGATGTATAATTGATCATGTATTGCTTCACATTATCCTCACTAAGTCCTTATGACTCACCCTCGTAGATTACTCGTCTCTATTCAGACAAGTATCAGACAATGGGATCTATGGATTGACAAACCTGGTAAATAATGGTTGAATTGGAGCCTACTATGTATATGTATATATGACTGCATTTTGGGTTGTTTTATTTAGAGATATTATGATAAGTCATGATTACTAATATACTCATGGTTTATTAGTATGAATTATGGTACTAAAAATGATATTTTGGTTTGAATGTTGTTGAACTCTTTATTATTGTATTTAGCACTCTAATATAGCTTCTACATTTTGGGTTAAAGCATGCTGTAAGATTGTGATATTGATGATATTATTGTTGAAAATTTGTAAAAAAATTTATGGGCCTATTGATTGTAATGGTGTGTGCTTAAGGAATGAACACCTTAGTGCCTCAACATAGGTGTTATCCCAAGAGGGGAGCTACAAAGCATGATATTAAATAAATATTTTAAAAAATAATTATTGAACACCACGATGTTATCTTTGTAGGAATTTCAAAACAACATGAAAATAAGATGCATCAATTATGGCTTGTCAACTGAATTATATAATACAACTCTTTGCACATATACCATATAACAAAATTTTAATTTTTTTTTTACACAGAGATCATTCAGAGACTTCATATTATAACTAATACATACATATATATAAGCAAAATTGTAGATTGTAAATTAAAAATATTAGAGAAAAGCAACTATTAAATTAAATATAATGTTATATATTTTTTAATATATATGTAGTCATTGTATATCTGCAATGGCTAATGTAAATATGTTGTGTTAAATTACGTACTTTATAAATATATTATCATAAGTTTTTATAATTAAAATAGTATTCTAAGTGATGTAGAATAATAATATGCATGGCATATAAATATTAATTTAGCAAAATGTAACTAAGTTATTGACTTATTATTTAATTAGTTTTAGTTTAAATATTAATAAATTATAATATATATATATAATTTTAGTAATTTAATCATAATTGTATAGTTTCGATTCTTTCAGTACAATTTGGTCCGATACAGTTTTGTTCTGCGTCGGTACACTTTGGTTCAGGTACTACATAAGTCCTCATAGAAAAGACTAAATTAATTTGGCTCGAAGTTTTTCATGAAGTCAAACAAAATCGTTTGATCTTTTGGTTCGATTTTTTTGATTCAGTTAAAATTAATTAAAGATCCCGCATCCCATGCTTAGCCTTATTGAAAAGCACTCTTGTTGGAAACATTGATTAAAACACACACACTAAAATATTAAAAAAAATGAAAAATAAAATAAATTAAAGTATTAAAAGGAGTAGATATCAAACCCAATTCAAGGCATGCAAAAAAATTGCACTTCCTTTATAGTAGAATTCACTATTGCCTAGGTGCATACAGAATTCGCCGTCTACTTCTAAGATACAATGAACCTTTAGAAATTTTTGACATGCAAAGTGCAAAACAAGAATTTCCACCAACTCAAATTTTGCCACAATCACCTTATTTGATAGAAATACTTAAAATATTTAAAGAGGACATTAAATGTACAAATATATTTATAATACAAGGTATTGAAAATTTTTTCCCTCTATATTAATATATATATATATATTTTTATATATCTTTTCCAACTATAGTTTTAATCAACCTTTTTGGAAGAGACACATTTCCCTTTGTAAGTGATATAATTTGAAAGAAAAGACATAACTTTTGGGAAACAACTCTTAAATTTTTTTTCCCTTTGTATTTTTGTTTTGGAAGAACATTTAATATATATTCAACAATTCGCCACATGTTTCAAAATAGAAGTACAAAAAGTATAACAATAAGGCAACTTTTTACTATATAATAGGTGAAAACGTCTTGCAAGCTTGAATTTCACTTAGTGATAGCAAGCTTCCAATTGTAGAGTTCATAATGGCCACAGGTTTTGAACTAGAATTCTCTATTATAAATTTTAGCAAGCTACACACATTGTCTAGAATTCTTCAAGTTCTATTAGGTTAGCGCATTGATGGCAATGTGTTAGTATCTTGTGTCACGAGTACTCTAGAGATAAGTCTAAATCTCATAGGTTGCGGCCCCACGACTACACTTACTTAGGTGAGTTCTTCAAGGGTACTCCAGAATACAATACCCTATTCATTAGCTTTGAACTCATTAAGAGCAATTCATTCAACCTTTATCGCTGTAGTACAACATGGATGAATTCCTTTTAGGGACAAATTAAAAATATTTATGAAGTGCTATTCAATTACTCAAACAACTTATTTTTATCCATTGAACCTACATATTGGAATCTCCAATAAGTAAAGTTGGGTGCCATTGTCGGTGACTAATTTGTGGACTTCACTCTATCCCCTTTGCAAATTCTTGAACTTGCCTTCTCACAAGCCTTTATTAAATAATTTAGTTATGAATGAGACACCTTATTGTTATCTATCTCAAACATATAGGTGTCTCTCTTACTCATAGGAATTCCTTTCCTTAGACTTCACTATAGCTATTTAGCTATCACTATGAATAGCAATTGCTGGCAATAGCTTTTTCATTAAAGAAAGGTCTTGTTCAAAATTTTTTTACATGTTGGCCAGTAATATCGAGTGTATGTTTTACTTGGAAGATCTCTAAAACACCACTATTCCACCAAGTATGAAAACATAATTGGTGGTATCTTTGATTTCATCCAAATAACATTACTATTTCCTTCTCAAATAGTGGGATAATTGAAATAGCATCTTGCATCCTTCTCGAATAGTGAGATTTTCAGATAATGTAGCACAGTGCTTTTTTTTATATATCTCATTACTCTCTTTAAAGTATTTCAATAACTAGTATATCTGGTTTATTAATGTATCTACTAAGTCTACCAGCAATCTTCTGAGATATCCAATTTAGTAGAGTTTGGTAAATACATTAAGTCTCTTAAAATTCAGAAGTATTCTAATTGAGCAACTAGATCACCATTGATTTTTCAATTTTGATAGAAGGATCATAACTCTCACTAGTTTGCATAAAATTTAGTAAACTAATTTAAAATTACTTTAGTTTTTAATGTGATATGACTACATAATTATAATCCCCCTCTTGTAATTTAATCTTTTTATTTTCTTTAGCACATCATATTTGCTTAAGTCGTTCGTATCAGAGTTCCCACATAATAGACTTAGTTTTGAATAGTACACTCATATGAGTGCGAAATATCGAATCATTTACATATACGCATAAAGTCACACAAACAGAAGGCCCTCTTAATCCATATATTTGTTGAAACCATTAATTACAAATCATTTAACGCAACAGTCAAATATTTCTTTTCCTTTCACAAAACGAATGTTCTCAAAGCATATAACACTTTTATATTGCATAATTATACTTATCTATCGACAATTTCAAACTTTATAATAAAATTCTATAAGTAGGACTATTTAAAAATATATCTAACAAACACATTTGGAAAATATCAAACAAGCACCGCATCAGTTGATTTTGGTACTACTTATTTGTTTTTATTTTAAAAATTTATTTTCACTAGGAACCCCCACATTCTAAAATATTTAGATTTAGTTTATGGTGTTCTCAAAAGTTCATATGATAGCTCAGTAGATCTTTTGTATGGATTATGTTCAACAAATAACACAGAGATATTTTATACCCAAAATTATTAGCTAAACTAAAACTAAATAATATCAGCGTAATCGAAAAGAAAAAATAATTTGTATGAGAAAAAAAGAATAAATTTGAGGAGCCCTAAGTATTTTATAAGAGGGCATTTCTAATACGATCTTGTGACACGCCCCTTTTATCTCTGACCTTTGGCATAGAACGCGAAAAGACATATCCCTTTTAATGTCTTTCATTCAAAATTTTGAAATTTATTGGTATAGCTATGCCTCATTTCTCATTAACGTTTGTAATCAAAGGTAGGTGATGACTGTTTTTGAACATTAATTCTTTGTTAATTTATCCACTTTTGTGTATAGTTTATTAGTAATTCTAATACAATACAATAATATTTTGTAACCTTGAGAAATGGATAAACGGACAAGTTTATTGATCTTTTCGATTTATTAAATTCAATAACTAATTGTATCTTTCCCAATTTTTCCTGGACTAGAATATACTGATTCTTGATGTAATCTAAACCTTTTCTTTTTCTTTTTCCTCCTATTTTTGTGCTTTCCCAAACATATTAAAGTTTCCACTTCACATTTTCATTCAGAAAAATATAAAACTAGCTAACTACCATGATTCTTATATAAGGAGATCTTAATATGACAAAAAGTAAGATCGTATATAATTATTTCAACTACCCTGACAAACTCTATGTATCCCTCTGTCAATTAATTTCGCTAACTCTACCCATTACCATTCATTTAATTTCATTAATAATAACGTATTTTAATGTGCATAAGCGCTTCGACTATAAAATTTAATATTAATTAAAAAACTCACACTAAAACAATAAAAAAATCAAAAATAAAATAAATTAAGTTATAAGAAATAGTAGAGATAAAATCCGGTTCAAGGCACACAAAGAAATGTCCTCACTTTAGAGTAGAATTCATTGTTGGCTAAGTGCCTACAGAATTAGACGTATACTCCCAAGATACAGTGAACCGGCACTTTAACAAGAATTTCGCAAACTCAAATTTTTCCATAGTCGACTTTTTAATACAAATACTTACAATATTTAAAGAGGATGTTAAATGTACAAGTATATTTATAATGCAAGGTATTGAAGATTTTTTCTCTCTTTATATTTACATATAAATTTTTATATATCTTTTGCAACTATAAAAAGGCATATCTCTACAAGAAAAATTGCATTTAATAGCATTAACAAGTGCAACTTAAACAGTGTTATAATGGTAATTTTGTATTTAATGGAATTTTCTAAAAGTGTCATTTGTAGCGGTATAGTTAAAGGTATAAATGTCATTAATTTACCTCTATTGTAATATTAATAAAATACAACAAAAAATAGATGATACATTAAAATGTCACCAAAAATGCATTAAATAACATGTCAAAATGCTACTAAAGATACTTTTAAATAACATGCTAATATGTCGCTAAAAATGCATGTAGTGACTTGTTAAACTGCCTCTGAAATTCTTTTAAATGACAAGGTAACACGCTACAAAAAACATAATAAATGTTATGTTGAAATATTACAAAAATAATTTTAAATGACATGCTACATTGATATGGAAAATACAAATAATGATGTTAAAATACCACAAAAGATTCCTTTAGACGGCATGCTAACATGTCATAAGAAATTAATTAACAAAAATGTTAAATTAAATGCCACAAAAAATTATTTTGAATGACACGTTAATCAACATCTTCTATTCCGTATATGAGACTCCAACATGCCCAATTATTCTATATAAAACTCAAACTTGAAACCATCTATTTGCAAATATATGAGTTTAACATCAAGTTGCCTATCAAATGTTTGATATGTATAAACAAAAATATCAATTTATTTTATATTTTGAAAGTCTGTTTTTGGAATTATTTAATATATGCTCAAACTTATTATATTAAATAACACATTTGAAAAGGTGTGGGAGATTAAATTTAGAGATAAAAAATATTTTCAAAAAAATACAATGTATAGGAGAGAGAAGAATGAGCAAAAATTTTTGATGCTTTTTTTAAAAATATGGTTAATCTAATTGACACATTAAAAGTATATTAAGTAGCTAATTTAATCAAACATTACGAAAAGATATAAATTTATAAATTTTATAATTATTAATGCACCTATACTTCATCTAATTTTGAAATATTTACTTCATGCCAAGCCGTAACTAAATTATGTGAGGTATTCTTTTTTTTAAAAATAAAAATATTGACACTAGTTAATTAATTTTTTTAACATATAACTATGTTAGTTTATTTAAGAAATTATATTAATTTAGCATTTATTAATCAATTGTCATTAAGTTTACACTATATTGGTATTTTTTAATTACTATTACTATATTATTTTAAGGTGTCACTATATTGCACAAAGATATTAAATTAGTGCTACTAAATAGTTTGCAACATTTTCTATAAATGACACTATAAACAATATTAAAAATATTTGTAGCAAATAATTAGTGACACTACTAAATGCTTTGCAAATACATTTATGTTGGCATTTTCAATCAAATGTTATTATTTTTATTTATCATTTATTAATCAAGTGCCACTAAATTTTGTATTATAGTGACTTTTTTCTACAAGTATTACCCTATTCCTCGTATGTGTCATTAAACTATAGAATGTCACTAATTTAGTGCTACAAAGTATTTTGTGGCATTTTTCCTAAATGACACCACAAATAAATATGAGTGCCATTTTTTAAGAAAAATTAGTGACACTAATTAAATGCCTTCAAATTACATTTTTGTTGACATTTGTAATCAAATATCATTATTTTATATTCTAATAATCAAATGCCACAAAATATTTTTTTATAATAATATTTGTTTCAACTATCACTATATTTCTTTTATGTGACATTACACTATAAAATGCCACTTAGTTAGTGCCACTAAATATCTTATGATATATATTTTTTTTTCAAATGACACCGTAACTGCATATTTGTGGCATTTTTCTAAGAAAAATTATTGGCAATAATTAAATGTACTTAAAATATATTTATCTTAGCATTTTCAATCAATTGTCATTATTTTATTTGTCATTTAATAATTAAATGCTACTAAATATTAAATTATAGTAGCATTCTTTTATGATTATCACTATATTATTTTTTTGTTTCATTATATCACAAAATGTTATTCAGTTAGTGCCACTATATATAAATTTTCTTGTAGTGTATTTATAGCTTTAATCTTCGAAAACAATTTTTTATATTTACAAATATGCTTTTATGTATCTTTTCCAACTATAGAAAGACAAATTTATAGTTTAAATCAACCTTTTTGGAAGAGATACATTTCTCCTTGTAAGAGCTACAATTTAAAAGAAAAGACATAATTTTTGGAAAACAACTCATAGGTTGTGATTGCGTTTGAGAAAGGTTTGATATTTTTGTGTTTTAAAAATTTTGCAAATATTTTGGTGTTTAAGAGATATGGAAATGGGAGATGAAGATGTGAATAACTGTGAGATAAAGTGTAATAATTATAACGATATAATGTGTTGATGTGATTTGAGGTTGTGAGATTGTTTTTGAAGTATGTTTAAAAAATTTATTTGAAATAATAAAATTATTGTATGAGTTTTGTATTTTTGGGTTTGCTTGAGATTTAAAATAAATTAATATTTTTTAAATAAATTTTTAATTTTAATAAATCAAATTTTTCCTTTAACTCTTACCAAAATATTGTATATGAATAAATCTATTTTTATTTGTTTGGTAGTAAAATTATATTTAAAAAATAAGAAAAATTTATAAATATGTTAAACTGAAAATATTATTTTTAAATGTTAAAAAGAAAAAAAAACCTTTCATGCATTAATAAATCAATTTTTGGTGTTTGGGTTTGTTTGGGATTTATGATATAGAAAATTTTATAGATATTCTATAAATTCACTAAATCTATTTTTTAAAAAATTTAAAATATACGTCGTGTATTAATGGTTCGAATTTTGCGAAAATTTAATTTGTTTTGGATTTATAATATAGACAAAATTTATTTATATTTTAAAATTTTAATAAATTATAACTTTGTAAAAATTTAGTTGAACTTTTTTAAATTTATAAATTTAAAAAAAAACTACTAAAAAAGTAGACTAACACCTAAATAAATAAATTTATTTTAGGCGAAATAATTTTTTTTGTAATTAATTTGGTTGGATAAGGAGAGAAGACTTGAATAGTAGGGTTCTTAGACAACCCCATTCATTGCCCAAGGGATTTAAATTTGAATCCCACATACTTTGCCTAAAAATGTATTTCAAAGACCAAAAAATGGGAGCAATTTCCATAGTGAAGCACAGCCTTAAATTTTTTTTCCTATTTTAATTTTTGTTTTATAAACACATTAATATACACTTATTTCTTCCTTTTCCTTTTTATATTTCTTTTTAATTGTATGTTATTGCTTCTAAAACTGAAAGAATAACAGCATATTGTCGACGTGCGGCCAGAAAGGATTCTTTTCCTTTCGGGGGAAAAAAAAACTTCTGAATAAAATTTTATGCCAAAAAATGTTCAAAAATCATAGGAAACAATCTTTCATCCAAGAAATTCATTCTGAAAACTTTTCAATCCAAAATATCCAACCATCAACTTTTTCTAGTACTTGTTAATTAATGTTTGAATGAACTGAATTACTTTTGAGCTTATTAATTAGATCAACAAGAAATGTTCCAATATTTTTCATTAATTGAGTTTTATGCGAGGGATTTTCAGTATATTTTGCATTAATAAATACGTGAATGAACAAAAATGATTTTTCGTGCACAGTGTTGAATATTTTTATGTTTATGCATGTCAAGGTGTGAGTATGCTTGTGTGCATCTCTGTTATTTCAATACTAAATGTACCATTGAACAAGATACCAAATGGTTTAGTAAAAACTTTATCCGTCAAAGTTAAAATTTCAATTAAAAGATTTCTAGCCATAAAATTTTAATTAATTTACTATCTAAATCATCAAATTAAATAAACTCAAGGATATACAATTGAATCCAAAAGTAATTAATTCGATCTACTTTTTTATAAAGAAAGTCAACATTAACGAGGTTAACTAGTGTGGCGTGAAATTTTGTTTCTACTGTCGGTTAGTTGTTCACCTAATCCAAGAGGAAATGCTGCTCTTTAGAGAGTAGGCTGCTGTGAGGCTCACGTAACGATGCTCCTGGTTTCAAGAAGTTTGACCAGTAAACTAATTAAAATATTGTAAGAGAAAATAAATACTAAAAAGAATTGATAATGAAAGATGATAAAAGAAAATATAGTAGAGGAAAATACGTTTAAAAAGATTTGATAAAGAAAGCTTATAAAAGATAATAGATATTTATAGGGTAAAGTGCAATGTACCCCATGTATTAAGAAAAATTGACAAATTACCTCTCTATAAAAAATAAATGTTCAAAACAGTGCTCTATATTTCTGAAATCATGCAGCGTGCCTCTTTTTGGTGCTAGTGCTCACCATGCACTTGTGACTGCAATTGGGTATAGTTTTCCATGCCAGAAAAGTGTGTTTTATCCCTATCGTCCCCAATAAATCAAATCTTTTCCTCCCCCTCTCAACTCGATAGACCCAAACTTCCAGTTTTCTATTTTCAATCTAATTTCATATCAACAATGGCATCTTCTTTTTTCCAACAGTGCAAGGAATAGGTTTAGATTGAGCAAGCCCGCACTTGGCCTGAGGTATGTGAGGCCTCCACTATGTAGATGCCTAGCAAACATTGCTCTTCGAGTTGTTGTGAATAAGAGGAAAAACTCATTTGGTAAGCTTTACTACTATTGTTCTTTTCAACAATGAAATTTCTTTGAATGGTGTATGCCAATCAAAGCAACATGGTCTCCAAGTAGTCTTCCAGTCACATGTCCCAAGAGTGTGGCAGTGATCTATTTTATGGTGGTGAGGAAATTGATTTGGGAGATGAAGAAGTAGTTTCTGGGATGTCACATAAAGCTGTGTGTAGGAAGGATAAGAGTTCTACAAATGTTGTCCCTATCTATTGGATCTTAATTGTTGTTTTGTTGACAATTTTGGTGGTTGTAGTGCTTATGAAGTGAGGAATCTGTAAAAATTGCTGATGTTGTTTATGCTATAAATGGAAGCTTTAGTTCTTGCAATTATGTCGTGTCCACTATCTAGAATGAAGGGGATATATTGCTATTTTATAACTAAGTTATGCAATCATAGGGAGGTAAATTGCTAATTTTTCTTAAAAAAATGAAGAATCCATCTTGCATATTAAGACATATATCCAAAAAGCAATATCCAACCAATTACCCCCATGCAACTAAAAAGCAACATCTAACCAATTCAGTTCACAATCAAAATTGATCCAACAAGAAAAAACCAATAAAATGAAAGATGTGGTGACAACAAAGGTGTGTCAATTGGTCAAAAGAAGACAAGTGACAATATTTTGATAAGAACAAGTCACAATCTTCAATAAAGTGCTCCAACCACTCAACATAAGAAATAAATACATCCAATGCATTCAACATATTCCAAATCCCACACAAGTCAAAAAGGGCTTCTGTTTGCCTCAAAAGGCATGCCCACACCTACATACCCTACAAAACATATAATTATTCCTAAAACACAAAACCATATCCCTAGCAGTCCAGAATAGAAATGTAACTTCTAAAGTTCATATGCTCTCATCTCAGCTACTTTTTTCTTGATATTTTGCAACACCTCATTCTCTATTTGTTTCTTCATTCTTTTGGTTGCTTTAGGATCATTTACAGGCACAGTAGAAGATTGAATTGGTCTAGATGGCATAGGTAATTCAATTGTTGGTACAAGTACCCCAGTTGATGCATCTTTTGTTAGAGGTGCTACAGATGCAGAGGAACCAGATCTTCTTCTTCCCTTGCCTCTTCCCCCTAGTAATGCTACATTTTTGGGGCCTTGGTAAATTCTACCTTTACCTCCATGAGTACCTTGTTTTTGCAAAAAGAAAAATATGAGGTATAGCTAAATTAAAAAAAATCAAAGGAGCAACAATACTTTATAATTTGGTAGTCAGATAGTACCTTCAATGCTATAGGAGTCTTTCTGTATGTTTATATGTGATATTATATATTGTAGAGGGATATTTTTCCTATTTGAAGTAAACTGTATCAAAAGAAGCAACAACCAAAGGAAATCTAAGTATGCCCATTTAAACCAATTAATAGCAATAAACAAAAAATATTGTAAAATGAAGAGAGACCAACTGAAACATAATATTTCAAAGATCTAAAAACACAATGCTTTTTCTTACTCTTTTTAAAGGTTGTATTGATAGATCCATAGTGCTTCTCTGAGTTAGCTCATCTTAGCTAATTGAAGGAACTTTAGAATCTTGATTATTCAACTTTGAAGGAGCTACAGCATGTGTGGCATCACAAGCCTATAAGATGCATACAACAATATCAATAAAGTTTATTGAACATAAATATATGCAATTATAAGATTAAGATCTAAAAAGGTTAACCCTGTAATGTTTGGACTTAGGATGAGTAGGGTTCTTGCATTAAACTTTATTGTGACCTTTTTGTAGACAATTTTTACACGTATGCGTAAGCCCCTTTCTTGTTGATATAGTCCTATGTAATTCATTAGGAACACTTCTTCTTTCCTTTCTTGGTCTCCTAACTTTTCTTTTCTTTTCTTTTTTTTTTTTAAGGTGGCTTTAGAAGTGCAAAATTTGTCTTAATGTAGTCCTTTGGGCCAGGAACCCCATGGATCATATGGTCATACACCTTCAAGTATGTGTCTTTCTTGTAGCAATCATCAACATAATCTTCCAACTTGAACGTTTTCTCTGAAATAGCTACAAAGGCATGACAACATTCATAAGCATTCAACTAGAACATCCTATATGTACATGTTTTTTTCTCCAAATCCACAATGTATTTGTCATCTGGACTATCAACTTCAAACTCCTTACCCCCACACCATCTAGCATAGCAATGCCTAGTCTCTCTCTGGATCTTATTGACCTTTTTAAGGATACTTAGGCTTATATATCCAACATATTTTTCCATACTAGCACTTTTGGTTTGAATCCTTGTCATTAACTTGCTACTAATGCTTTCAAACATAGTAATTAGTGTTTTGTCCCTAGCATCAACAATATAGCTATTAAAAGACTAAGAAAGGTTATTTACTAATATATCACTCTTACTATAAGTAGAAAAATATGACCTGGCATAGTGTTCAGAGGGGAGTTTCCTTAACCATTCAACTATTGTCTCAAGATCCTTATTCACCTTTAAATCCTTAGCCTCTAACAATTTCATATAATGCTCAAAATCTATCTTTTGGCTAATAGATGTTGCTTTCCAAAATAACTTTTTCTTCCTCTGTCCATTGAACTTTTTTTTAAAGTTATCATACATATATCTCAAGTAATATCAGTGTTCACTATTTGGTGCCACATCTCTCAATGCCTTTATAAGACCTCTTTGCCTATCAGAGATGAAAGTCAATCTCCTATGTTTAGTATCATCAAGCAGCTCTCTCAAAAACTAAGTCCATGTGTCACTATTCTCCACTAGGATAGCTGTCATGGCAATAGGCACCATATTATTATTGGCATCTCTTCCTACAACAACCAGAAGTTGTCCTCCATATGCAATCTTCAAGAAACATCCATCCAAACCTATTATAGGTCTACAAGCTTTAAATGCCTTTTTCATGGCATGAAATGAGAAATACATTCTCTTAAAAATATGAGGCTCACTGTTTTCAGCCTTTTTCAAGAAAAGCTTGCTTCCAAGAATCATCTCCCTAACTGTGGCACAATATTCCCACAGTTTTCCATGTTGTTGGCCATCCACTCCTTTGATCTTTTGCAAGGTATATCTTTTAGCTCTAATCGCTTTCCATATACTAACATTAAGATTCACTTTCCTTTGGATAGTATTCTTCAACTTTTCAACTAAAATTCTAGGGTTGTCCATGATAATATACTCAACTCCTTTGGCCAATTACCTTGCCTTTGCAAGGCTATTTTGATCAACTCTTGGACATGTGTGTGATCTTTTGATAGTTTTAACCTAAAATGTTCTACTTTGCTAGATTTGAGAGGCATGGATCCTCCAACTGCAGCTCTAATTCATGCATTTAGTTGTTATTTAGGCCTATTTCTAATCCAATCAAACTCAAATCCTTTCCTCATAGCTCAATCCCTCAACGCTTCTTTAAAGACCTGTGCATTACTAAACTTCATCCTTACTACCATCTTGAAACCTTTCATGTCTCGACCTTCTTTGAAATGTAGATGCTTTGGATCTTCATCATCTATTCCACTCAAACTTCTCAATTCATTTTCTATCCTAGAGTCACTATACCAATTTGAGTGCTCTACATGCTGAGCTCTCTGTGGCTTCTAGCTCTTCCCTCTCTTTACCTTTATGACCTTTTTCTACTTATTCATTTGCTCTTTTCTAGTGATTTCCTTTCCAAGAATATATCATCATCACTAAAACCCTCTAAATCTTCAAGTATAAGACTTGGTGCATCAGAGTCAATCTTAATGTCACTCTCTAACTTATTTGGCTCATAATTCTCATCTTCTAAATTCGATGGACTAGCAAATTCAACTCTATCATCTTTAGGTTGAAGATCTACATCAATGTTTTTTCTAGGCCATGACATGAAGAAGGCTTTTCAACTTTGACCTCATCAAGTTGAAAATCAAAATCAAAATCTTCACCAAAATTAAAGTCTTGCCCAAACTCAAAGTTTTGTGAATCATGATATTTTTTCCACAGGATCATGTTGTTCTCTTTATTGTACAGGTTCATCTTCTCTATGTTTAGTAGTAGCAGGTGGCTGTGAAGGTACATTAATTTGTTGTCCTTGTTTAATTACATGTTCTTCTTCTTGTGTATTATGTAAAACATCTTCAGTAGGATCATAATGTTTTTCTTGTTTTGCAGGTGCATCTTCTCCATGTTCAATAATAGCAGGTTGCTCTAAAGGTACATTGGTTTGCTGTCCTTATTCGATTACATCAAAATGAACACCAATTACTTCAGTCAAAGTAGGTGCATCATGTTGTTATTTTTGCACATGCACTTGTTGTTGTTCATAAAGTGCTTCATCATCTACCTCCTTTAACTGAGGTGGTTGTGTACTCAAACCCTCAAATTGCATCTCATCTGGCTGTGTCTCTTTATTTATAGAATTGGCTCCTCCAATATTTTGATTAACTTCTGTGTAGATGCTTTTCTAAAATTCTTCCAAGCTAAAGATATTTCCATGCTCATCGATAACTTGGATTGGATTTGCTACCTCTTCCACATATATTTGCACAAGTATATCTATTCCTCTATAATGGTGCAAAAGGTCAGTTATGTTGTAATTAGTAACCTCACTATTAATTTTCCTATGTCCAAGTTTAGATAGAAGACCAAGTATTTTATAATAGAAGTTAACTATCCTTTTTTTCCCTTAATGTCTTACATATATGTCCCGCAGAATATCCAAGTTCAAATAATCCAAGTCTAACTTTGGTATCTGAATCAATGTCCCTCATCTATACATTAATTTGGTGTTCTCACAAATTCACCCCCATTCCAAAATTCTAAGTCATGATACTCAACCATCTGTACACAAAAATGAGGAAAATAATCAACCCTCTGCATAAAAGTAAGAAAAGCATTCCATTGAAAAACATGAAACCTATAAATGAAAAATAATTATTAAAAACACCAAACTAACTGGTTATAGTGAATTAACTAATTTAGGAACAACATGCACTGTATGAAATAGTAAAATAATCAAACTAAGCACAATATAATGCCATTAAATAATCTAGGATAAGTGCACTATCAAATATTAGCTTTAAATAAGGTAAGCACAGTGTTTCATGTCGTCCTTATGTTCTGTCTTATTAGGATCACTAAGATAACATATTTTTGTACGGACCTTACATTAATAAGTGCCGACAAATGGGTACAAAAGTTTTGACTCTACATCAACAACACTCCAACAGCATCATTCGTACCTTAAAAGGGCAAAAACTAGGCCACAAAAAGCACAAAAATGAATAGTCCAACAATAACAACATTTAAATAGCATATATTATGCATAAAACTCCATCTAGGCAACGAAGTCATAAAATGGGGCCTTACAGCATGCTTGACCATTGTACATAAAAACCACACAAATGGAGAAGAAAAATGTTTATTTCAATTGTACAGAATAGAAGAACTCAAAAACAAACATAAAATAAAATTAGTTTACATATCTTGATTGTGCACAACTAAATCCTCAACTCCAATGCTTTTGAACCACTCTCCAAAATGGTCTAGGCCTCTGATTTTGACGAATTCAACTTGCAATCGTAGTAAATAGTTCAATTTCATGAGTGAATTACGAATATCCAAACCATGGTTCTTGATTTTAGGGTTCAATATTTTCGCTCTCACATGAGTGTTCAAATTTGGTTTGAAAAATGAGCTTCAAACTCTTTATTTTCATTGGAGGGTAGTTTTGTCCATTTAGTATAAAACTTGCTAACAATCCTTCAAAACAACCTGCAGGAGGCGGTGAGCATGCTTTTTTAAAATGTAGGGAGGTAGACGGAACATTCATTTTTCACAGGGTGGTAAACTGCCTATTTATTAAAACACAGGGGTTAAATTGCTATTAACCCTATATATATATATATATATATATATCTAAATCTGTTGAATTTGCATTGAGGAAAACTGAAGATGATACATAATAGCTAAAAATATCTTGTACAAAATGTGGATAAAGAGAAATAAAATGGGAATAAGTGACTTGCGAGTTTATAATTTGATTTTTTATGATAATTTGTACAGAATTGCATTGAATTCCCTTAAATATAGAACCTTGTTGGGTATCGATCATTTCAAAGTCCACTTGCTTCAATTAATTGGAATTCTGATCTGATTGATATTTTATCAAGCCAGATTAATGTTCTGGATCAACAAATTTAACGTCTATTGAGTTTCATGGCTATTTTTTCTTAGCAGAGCAAATTTTGGCTTCTAAAACTTTTTCGTGGTAACAATTAGCTAGATTTTCAAGTTGGTTATATATATAGGTGTTCTGGATGGAGAAATATTTTCTTGAGTTGAACACATAATTTTTTTATTTTATCTTCTCATTTTTATTATATTTGCCTAACCATAATATGACTAAACAAAATAGTGAAACAAAATTAATTGTTTAATTGTTTCACTCAAATATCTATATTATTATAAAAATAAACTCATTTTATCTTTAAAATGATGGTTACCATACTAACTTTTACTATTTTTTCCGTAAAAATCCTTTGGTATTAATGTTTTGCCATACAAACATATGGGTTAAAATAGGAAATTCGCATAACTCTTGGATAGTTATGATATTAATTTTCATTTTTCCAAAAATAATTCTCTCTTTACTTGGTATGGAAACATTATAAAAAAGGTGAAATGGTGGAAATATTTCCATCCAAAATTGCCCGCATTATAAGATAGGTAAAATGGTGAAAACATTTCTATGCACAACTGCCCATGTTCTCCTCAACTTTTGTCTCCACATATTCATATTCTTTTGACTTTTGTTCTTCACATGATATGAGGGACCCCAAGAGCTCCTTTACTGTATTATTTTTCACTTGAGATAGAAACACTAACAATTTGTAGGTAAATTTTTTACTTTTTATTTTCTCCATTTCTAAACTATTGGTTCTCATATAGATCTGCATTTTCCTTTCTTTTTAATTTAATTTTTCCATTAAAGTGAAATACTTGAGTTTAAATGTATTTTGTTTTTTAAATTATTTACAAAAAATATTATGTTTAGCCTAAAAATGTATTGTTTAAATCTATTTCAATCTCTTAAAAAAGCTATAGAAACTAAATTGATGCAAAAATAAAAATAGCACCAATAAAGAAGAAATGCACTCAAAGAAAGAATCACTCTTATTTTTCTATAAAAATGAATATCGGATGTCTTTTTTCAATTACATTTAGGCTTAAATACCTTTTTTCTTCCCACTATCCTCATTTAACTACCTTATATCCCTAATATTTAGCCATTACCATCCATGATCTATACAAAGGCATGCTTGAATGTCACATGTACATCAATCCCTAACTGTCTCCAACAATTTAAAGCATTTTGCTGCATCTTCATCACAGGACCAAGATGGCTGAGCTTAGATTAAGGTTGAAAAGAGGACTCAACTTAGCTTTGCATTATCTTCATTACAATTTGGCTAACTCTTCTTCATCAACTCTTCCATCTCTCTCATGACCACAACTTTGGTAGCCTCTCTTTTCAGCTTTTCCTTCTTTTCTTTCATTGTATCCTTGATAGCTTTGCTTGGGCTTCCCCCTAGTCACAGGTTAATTCATGTAAATAAATATTAGGAGGGTATCAATACTTTTCCTTTCCATGAGTCTAAAAATTGGCATTTTTTATTTTTAGACTTTTAATGTATCTTGCGGCCAAGATAAACACTGGATGAGGTAAGAAGCTACTAATCTTTTGTCAAGTTGTGCATGAATTAGAATCACATGTCAAGGTAATTAGTCGAGCTTATTGGCACCTCTTTTAATTCCCTCTCCAAAATCTAGCCATTTGAAAAGACATGATGTGCCAGCCATAACTATGTGCGGCTTCTTCCCTTCTAGAGGTAATAATTGCCCTTTCAAATTATCCCCCTCCATTAATTTATCACCCCTTCTATGCCACTTGTACAATCCAGATTAAATCCTTATCTCTCCTTTTTCTTTATATAAAGCAATCCCTCATCTCATAAATTTCTTTCATTTTTCCATTTTCTTCTTGTTCGCAAGTCTCTTTCCTTCTCTACAGATTACTCTTTTTCCAAGACCACAACAAGAAATAAGTTTCTCTTCCTAACTCCCACCTCTCTCTTTTTCTTTCTTCTTTTTCTTTTAATGCGTTACAATAAACTTTCCTTCTTTCTGTTTCTACTTTTTCCTCTTTATTAACTTTAACCACCATAACTATGAGGCTATATTCTACATCTTTACCTTCTTGGTTCATAAAACATACATGCTTGCCCATACTAATTCTTTAGGAAATTTAGATTCTATTTTGAGTTTGCCATTGGAAATTTTAGCTGAAATTGAAAAAGAAATGGCCAAAATTTATAGTAAATTTAGCTCCTTATGAAATCTATCACTCCCGCATAACCCATAGTCTATGTCAAACTTCTTGAAAAAATAGGTATCCCTCAAGAATACAAGATAATAGTACCTCGATCCTAAAATTGCCCATATTTACCTCCAATGGGCTTTTTATGCTTTTATCCTAAGCAATTATGTAGGGGGTTGTACTTTCTGATCCTTAAATTGTTAGTTTTAATCTCTAGGGGGTTGGGCATTCCTCTCGACTAGTTTACCCTAAATTCATTTAGGTTGATGCTAGGCTTTCTCGTTAATTATCGATATCTTCAAATCAAACCCACTACTTCCTTATTTCACTCTCTCTTTTACCATAAAGTTCTACATAAAGGTCTTTTCTGCATAACCTCTAGAGAAAAGGTGAAGTTCTTTTCAAAGTATCCTACCTTGGTGAAATGATGGAAGGAGAAATATTTTTTTATATTGTCTCTTGAACCTTGGGGTTTTTTTACCATTTGGATAAATGAATCCCCTTGCTTAAGCTCTTTTTGAAATTTTTACCTCCCAAAAGATCAGCAGTTACTCTTAGATAGATTGAATAGTGCCCAATTACAGCTATCCTACTTAAAAGAGAAAGGCTTCCTTTATTGCATTACAATCTATCCTAAGGCTGAAGAGCTCTCAGAACCATTTGGTATCTGCTCTTAACCCTCTTCTTCTAATTGTTGGGATACTAAGTTGTGTACTGAACTTTGTCCATTGCAGATCATATGTAACCAAGGCTTTTTGAGTAGCCACCTTAGTTGAGCAGCAACCAAGTCGAACAAAGATAGCAGCCCTATCAAATAAAAAAATGGAGCCAACTCTTCCTCTAAGCATCCATCTCGGTCAAGTGCAGAGGCTCTCCCTCTTAAACATATTAGCCGTACTATTTCTGAGATAACTCCTATTTCAGATGAACTCAAGCAGATTCTTGAAGAGCTAAGCTTTCTACAGCTCAGGAGGAATCATCTAAACACCTATTTGATGACAGGCAACTCAATTTTGTTAGATGCTTCTTTCTCCCTAAGCAGGGATTTTTTGAGAGGTTTAGTAGGCAACTCTTACTATTAAAAAGTAGACTAGATGTCTTTTGATGACCTTCGAGCCCAATTTGCTAGCTACTTATCTCATGGAAGCCATGAATTTTATAAAGTCGTATAATTTTTCCTTTCTAATTAACTCCTTATTCTTGTAGACAAACATCATGGCTAGAGGGTTCTTAGCTCGATAGGAGGGTGAGTAGAATAAGTTAGTGGAAAAATTACAAGAGCTTAAGAAATAATTGACTACCTTACAAGGAAAACATGAGGAGACATATGCAACTATATCTAAAGTGCAGGTAAAAGTAGCTAAGCTGATATCGTTTCATAAGGAGGACCTGGAAAGGGCTAGAGAGAAAGGCGAGAATCATTTTTTGAGGTTTTTCATGCCACCAACAAGGGTGCATAATACTTGGAAACTTCTTAGCAATCTCGTTTATTGGAGTATCAAAAGAGCTAACCTACAAGCAAGACATGGCCTAGAAAGCATTGAAGTATTACACTTACAGCATAGATATGTGCATTAACCAATTGGATGCTTAAGGTCTAGTAGAGACTAGCTATGCTAACGTTGCTATGGATATGATGACTAACTTTCTCGATCTTCCTTACTTAGATGATGAGCAAAGATCAAAACAAGAGAAAAATGACCTCACTACTCCTAACAATGTTGAGTAGAGCTAAGTTGAAAATCAAGATGCCGAGACCAATGCTCTTGACTAGACTAGCAGTGTTGCTCCTTAATAGCCATAACATTTAGCTCAGCCTTATAAGCTTACTTCCCCTCCATCTTTTGTATGAAGGCATGTATTATACCCTTTGGGGGCTTCTATTTGAAGGATATTAATGAACTTTTACTTCAAAGGGTGCACTACATTTTGTCTCCTAGATTACTAGTATTTATTATTGAATTTTGTATATTGGTAACACTAAGTCATTGGTTCATATAAATGCTAAGCTCGTTAAAGCTTCATAGTAAGCCTTAGGTTAGGCTTTAGGGCTTTTTTTCACCAACTAGTCAAGATTCTTGTCTTACCATGCTCATTGAGACAGTTTTGGCTTATTAGGCCTTACTATTGCCGAGCTCGATAGAATTCTTATCCCACTTAACTTTTTTTCTTTGTTTTCTTAGCTGAGCTCATTAGAGCCTTCTGGCTTTGCTTATTGAAGCTCCACTCTTTTTTTTTTTAGCATTGTCAAGCTTCATAGAGCTCTTCTCGTACACTCATGGGCACCTCTTCAACTCATCAGAGTTGTATTTGCCAAGCTCATTAGAGCTTTCCATTTGTTATAGTCATTTTACTGTGCTCATTGGAGCTTTCAACTTATTAGAGTTATTTTACAGAGCTCATGAGAGCCTTCAACTTATTAGAGTCATCTTACAAAGCTCATTAGAGCTTTTTGATTCATTAGAGTTACTTTACCAAGCTTATTACAACTTTCAACTTATTGGAGTTACTTTACAAATCTTATTAGAGATTTTAACTCATTGGAGTTATTTTATGGAGCTCATTAGGGCTTTTAATGCATTGGAGTCATTTTGCTGAGCTCATTAGAGCTTTTCTTCTAGCCATGGATAAATCTTGTCAGATACAATTAGATGGGATAAAATTGTTTGAATAGCTGTAAAATCAAATGAAATAAGTGTTTAAAAGGATACAAGGAAAAATAATCAAATGGAACTACTACACATGAAAAAGCAAGGGAACAATGCCATGCAAATAAGTTTACATGTAAAAGTGCATTAAGTTTTAGATATTCCAAGGCCAAGCAAACTTTTTCCCTTCCAATGTTTCCAACTCAAATGCTCCACCCAATATCGTCTTGACAACTTTATGTGGCTCCCTCCCAGTTTAGATCAAGTTTTCCAACATTACCACACGTGCTAGCTTTCCTCAACACCAAGTCCCCAACTTGAAACGTCATAGACTTCACCTTTCTATTAAATTCTATTTGTATCTTTTGCTTAAACTGAGCTATGTAAAGCTAAGCACTCTTTCTTTTCTCTTCCACTAAGTCTAATTGGTTTCGAATCAACTCTTCATTGTCCTTTTCATTATACATTAAGATCTTATGGGATTCAATGCTAATTTTAGCCAAAATTACTACATCCATTCCATAAACCATGCTTAAAAGTATTTCTCCTACGGATCTTTGAGCAGTAATGTAGCAAGCCCATAATACATTAGATATCTCTTCCACCCAATTACCTCTAACACGATCTAATCTTGCTTTCAATCCTTTCAGCAAAATACAATTCATGACTTCTACTTGCCCATTAGTCTGCAGATGAGTTACCAAATTGAATCTCTGGGTTATATTCATTCCTCATACTAAGCTCTCACCTTCTTCCCCTCAAACTGCTTTTCATTATCTCACACAAGCTCGCAAGAAATCCTATACCGACAAACTATGCTTTTCCACAAAAACTTCAGGACTTTTCTTTCACTAATCCTAGCTAATACCTCTACTTCCTCCTATTTACTAAAATAATCCACAATTACTAATAGAACTTCTTTTATTATGTAGCTATCGTGAATAGCCCCATGATATATGTCCCCCATTTGGCAAATGGGTAGGGATAGCTCATGGTATATAAGGGCTATATAGGGATATGACTAATTTGAGCATTTTTTTGACATTTCTCACATTTACAAACCAAAACTCCTATATCAACTCAGACAATAAGCCAAAAATAACTAGCTCTCATCACCTTACTCGCCAGTACTATTCCACCAAGATGATTTCCACAACATCCTTCATGTATTTCTCTAATGATATATTCACTCTCTTAAAGTGACAAGCATCGTAACAAAGGTTGGTAGAAGGCCTTCTTGTATAGTAATCCATCTATAAGGGTAAATCGAGATATTTGCAATCTAAGTTTAGGGTCAACACCTTTTTTTCCACCCTGAGCTATTACCGAATAGGTGTTCTTTTGTCCTCCTCTTCTTCTATAGTAAAGGCAACAATTTCAATGCCTTTCTTATCTAGTTCTTGAACGGTCACCAAACGAGTTCTGCATTTTTCAAAAGAGCTTGCTATCTTTGCTAAGAAATCAACTCGGGTATTCTTCTCTATAGGTATCTAAATTATTCGCAGCTCAGTTAGTTAGCCTCTAAGTATTTCTACTTGTTGAAGATATTGGTCTAAACATAGCTCTTTCAATCTTACTATCCTATTGTCTATTTTGCTACCAACCACAAATCAATATATACTTATACTCGCCTTGCTCCTCTCTTAATAGCCATTTTAGTAGCCTCAATCAAAGCTATATACTTAGCTTCATTATTAGAAAATATGAAGCAAAATCTAATTGCATAACTTATCTCCCTCTTGGATAATCAAGACCACTCCAACTCCACTGATATTCACACATGATGAACCATTTACATATACTATCCATATATCTACCTCTATTATTAGCAAGGCAGCATCCACTATGAAATTTACTAGAGCCTAAGCCTTGATAGCTTTCATGGGAGCATACCGAATGTCATACTTCCCCAATTCCACTAACCACTTGATCATCCTTCCTGCAGTATCTATATTTTCCCAAGGTTTGTCTAAAGGGTTGATAAGTTCTAACTAAAATTATGTGTGATAAGAAATATTGCCTCAACCTCCTAGCACCAATGCCTAGGCCAACTTTTCTATTCTCGAGTACATTAGCTTGGCAGCATGCAACAACTTGCTCACGTAATACATAAGCATTTAGCTGGAACCTTTCTCTTTCACTAAAATCAAGCTTACAACCTGCTTAGATATTGCTAAATATAAAAAAAAAGCACTTCACTTAGCAAGGATTTAGTCAACAATAGTAGCTCAGCAAAGTATTCTTTCAACTTTTCAAAGGCTTTCTGCTCTACCTCTCCCTATTCAAATTTCATTATTTTTCTTAATATTCCAAAAAAGGGTAAGCTTCTGTCAGCTACTCGAGATATAAATCTACTGAGAGCGACAATCCTTCTAGTGAGCTTCTATACTTCTTTTAAGCTTCAAGGAGACCTCATATCGAGAATAGCTTGCATTTTTTCTATGTTAGCTTCTATACCCTTTTTTGTCACGTGGTATCCCAAAAACGTCCCCTCTATCACTCCAAAAGCACACTTATTAGCATTAAGTTTCATGCCATACCTTTTCAAAGTTTCTAATGCTTCTTTCAAGTCCTCTGCATGGTTTAGCTTAGCAAGCACTCTTCACCAACATGTCATCCAAATAGATTTCCATATTTCTTCCAATTTGTTCCTTGAACACTCAATCTACCAGCCTTTGATATGTAGCATTTGCATTCTTCAATCTAAAAGGTGTAACTACATAACAATAACTACCTTAGGATGTAATGAAACACATTCACTTTCAGTCCTCCGGGTGAAGAGAAATCTGATGGTATCCCTACGAATTGTCCATTATGCTTAACAACTTACACCCTAATGTAGATTCCACTAGTTGATCAATTTGTAGCAATTAATAATAATCTTTAGGGTAAACTTAGTTTAAATCTCTAAAATCCACATACATCCTCCATTTATCAGCATGTTTAAGGACTAATACCACTTAGATATCCATTTTAGGAACTGAATCTCCATTATATGCCTAATGTCTAGCAACTCCTCTACTTCCTTCTATATGATAAGATTCTTCTCTTGCCCAAAGTCCTTTTTTCTCTGCTTTACTAGCCTAGCAAGAGGATCTATATTATGTTTATGCACCACTATACTTGGTAGAATTCTAGTTCAATCTTTTTCCAAAAAGGCAAATACATCCACGTTGTCTCTCAACACCTGAGTGAATAGAGCTATTTGTTCCTTGTCGAGGTGTGCTCTTAGCTACATGGTTTTTTCGGGTCTCGTAGCACCAGCTTTATTGTCATGAGCTTGCTAGCAAGCTTAAATCATCCTTGTGGCTCAACTATCTCAAGCATGTCAGGATTGTCCCTTCTTTGCAAGTAAATTACTTTTCCTGCCTTTCAGTTTCCTTTCCTCACTGCCTTCACATAACACTTTTTTTACACGCACTGGTCTCCAACCACTTTTTCTATAGAATAGCCAATCATGTACTTGAGCTTCATGTGGTAGGGCAAAGCTATTGCTTGGAAACACAGCAACATAGGCCTACCAAATATAATGTCATAAGTAGATAGAGCATCAACAACTAAGAAATTTACCATGAAAGTTTTACTGTGTATTCTTGAACCCAATGAGGCAAGAAGAGTAATTTACCCTAAAATTTGTAATGCTTCTCCAACAAACCTAAATAACGCTATTTCTATAGACTCTATAGTAATATTACTCAACTCCATCTATTGGAGAGTAGCCAAAAACAAGATATCCACCAAGCTTTCTCTATCCACAAAAATTCAAGCTACCTCATAGTTAGCTATGGAAGCAGTGATAACCAAAGCATCTTGGTGACACATTTGCATACCTTTAAAGTATTTATGCCCAAACTAAATTATAAGCATTTGACTCCCCATACCAATTGTTGCTACTTCCCGATTCTTTTATCGAATTAAGGCTTGTATGTGAGCTCTTCGAGCTTGGTAAGTGTCTTCTTCTGTAAGAGCTCTAGAGATCATATAAATCACCCGTCTACTTAGTAGGACCCTTTGGCCTACATCCATTGCCAATTTATCTCTTCCCCTTGTTCCTTATACTGAGCTTTGACAAGTCGACCACCTTTAGAATTTTGAGGGATCTGCAAAACTTTTCCCAAGTATCCATCCCTTATTAGCTCCTCCAATTCATTAATTAAATGCCTACATTCCTATATTGTATGATTGTTAACTGGCGTCCGACTCAAGGACTTAAAGAATGGACCAGGTCTGAGTGCTTGTGTAAGGGCACTGACCAACACCTTAGGAGTAGCTGAAGAAGCCTCTAAAGTAGTTGCAGTAAATCTCTTTACAAAAGCTCTTAATGTTTCATTCTCCCTTTGCCGAAAAAAGAGTAAGCTTTGGGCACTACGACGATAATGCTTGTTGCTAGTAAACTAATGCAAAAATGTGTGAGAAAAATCCTTAAAAGTGTATATACATTAAGGAGGTAGCTATCCAAACCATCTCCGTCCTGCTTATCCTAAGGTGGTTAAGAAAATCTAATATTTCACTCTATTTGAAAATTGATACAGTAGTGCTAAATTCTCAAACTCACATAAATGATCAGTAAGATCAGAACCTCCATGGTATTTCTGCATAGAGAAGCACTTATGATTATTTGGAAAAGGGTCCCGTAAAATCAAATAATCATAAGTGCTTCTCTATGTTCTAGCTTGCTCATTTGGAAGAACATCTAACATCTCCCCCTCCGTGTTCCTTCCTCACTCACTCATCTCCTCAAGTCTCAACTCAAAAATGTTCCCACAAATGGTGCTAATTGATATGAAAATCAAAATAGCACCAATAAAGAAAAAATGCACTCAAAGAAGGAATTACTCTTATTATCTGTAAAAATGATTATCAAATGTCTTCTTTCGGTTGTATTTAGGCTTAAATACCTTTTTTCTTCCCACTATCCTCATTTAACTACTTTATATCCCTAATATTCAGCCATTACCAGCCATGATCTGTACAAAGGCACGTTTAAATGCCACGTGTACATCAATCCCTAACTATCTCCTTTAATTTATAGCACTTTGTTGCATCTTCATCACAGGACTAGGATGGCCAAGCCTAGATTAAAGTTGAAAAGAGGACTCAGCTCGGCTTCACATTCTTAAAAAAATAAATAAAGGAATTAAGAAAATAAAAATAGCACATAATACTTTACTAAATATGCCTTTTCAAATTAGGTATATACATTGATTCATACATATTTTGATATGATAAATGTGTAAATATTTATTTTCTAATATGAAGCTTTTTTGTATGATTTTGTAGCAACCCCTCTTGGGATAGCACCAAAGCAGAGGCACCACTCCAGTTCAAACTTAAATACGATTCATAATACACTTAATAAACCAAGAGCAGCGACAAAAGTTCAAGCTATGGATCACAATAAAACACAATATACATACCATGGTTCAATCCCTGAATACCCAACAAAATTATACAAGCCCCAGATCCTAACTAACAGTTTTGACATATTACAACATCTCTATTCCAAACTTAGCATTCAAGAAATCTTAAACTTACACATAATCACCTATTTAATTATAAATTGTATCTCTTCTTCAGCCCAAGCTAAAGATCCACATCCACCACTTTATCTTATCTGAGAAACATGAATAATACAGTGGTTAAGTCCAAAGGACTGAGTGAGGGATATCCTTAATAAGATATAATGGGGATCTGTCAAGGGAAAATCCACCCAACAAATCATCAATTTATATTCAAAATAGAAACACATCAAGAACAATCAATAACAAATTTGATAAACGAACAATAAAAAGTCCAAGAGCAAATAATATCAAATTTAAGACTTCTAATAGGTACAAACTCGGGGTTGTAATTGATGGCTTGAATGGCCCAGGATTGTCCCAACCGATTCTGCTTGGGAGGTATACAGTATCTCAACCGATCACAATTAGGAGAAAATATAGACGGCTCATCGGCACATACAATAGCCCAATGTTGACCAAGAAGCTACATCATCCTTATTGCTCCATGAGCAAACAAAAACAATCAAAGTACGATCAAAACAAAACAAACCCAAATATAATATGTAGTCCAACAAATCAAAACAAACCTGTATATCAAAATCTCCTTATGCCATTCAAAAAAATACTCCCAAAGCGTGACAGCTTGGCAAACAGTTAGTGTGCCCATATGAACTGTATAGCACACTGTGAATACCTAAGCGAGCTGCTTAGCGTATTGCTAATACCTAAGCAGACCGCGTAGTGTATCATGGACACCCAGATGGACTGTAAGGCATGTCCTGTGTATCCCAGCATTCCGCATAGGATTGGCACTCGACCCATGTACAATTCTCCAAACAAGTACAACAAGTATAACATATACAAACAAGCAATTGGTTTCTGACAAGGCAATATAAAGACTAGTAAGTATAGATAAGCCAACGAGTATGCCGATAAGGCATTTGACAACAAGTTCAAGATAGATAACAATCAAAACAAATACCAAACATGACATAAAGAGTTTTGGGTACCAGAACAAACAAAAAATAGAATCAATATCAGAGATAATCCTCATAGGGGTATTCAAATAAGATAGCAGATAATAGATAAATTCAATTACAGTTCAGAGTACAGTACAAAAATAGTAAGAACCCACATAGGGGCTCATCATAATTAACAGATAAAGAGAAAATTGCCAAATTGGCAGACCCTCACCTCCGTAATCTCAGAAACTGCAATCGCCATCAACAGTCTACTAGCCCTTGGGTTCCAATTCCACGTCACATAATCTAAAAGAGTATTTTTATAATTAAATCCACATTCAACCTTAGATCTTACTAATATACTTATCAATATTCCACAACTACTAATTATCCTCTTAACACAACACTTATAGAGCTTAGATAGTGCTATCAATACAAATTTGCTAACTAAGCCACTAATACAGAAATAGTCATGAATTCGCCTCAATTATTAAAGAAGTATAACTCAGTTCCTATTTACATGTCATCCTCATATCATCATCGCAGAACATCAATTATAATCCAATTATCTCAGTTAAACCACTTTTATCACTCAAGTTTCAAATTCATAAAATTAGGGTTTTTTCTTATTACAATAGTCGGTAATTTCCATGATTTCATAAAATAATACTATCCAATTTTACTAAACTTATATCGGTACATGCATACTTTGCATCTTAATTTCATATAATCTCAAATCATCTAATTATCATATCTCAAGTTTCAATTTCATAAATCATAGTTAATTAGCCTAATTTTCTCAATTAATCCTAAAATTACATAATTCTCATCATCCTTATTAAATCCAAATTCGGCATCTAGCACAACATGACTAAGTCCATTATGCTTACATACATATATATATATATATATATATATATCCTGCATGTCTCAATTCTTGATCCCAAATCATAATTTTGGTCTAATTAACTAGTTTTTATATCATAAATAAGTCTAACAATTTACTCAAATTACATTAGAAATCAAATTATTCTATTAACTAGTATTTTACTAAATATTTCTCAATCAAAACCTCAAAACCGCTATGATCATCGGAACGAGGTGAAGAAATTGGTTAGAAGTCATCCGAGGGCCGCTGTCTGCCATTGCCAAAAAATCTTGCCACCACCACCAAGATGTTCCTTTCGAGCTCCTAAACCTAACCTTACACTCGATTTTTAGTTTCACAGCTTGTAGCCACCGGAGTCAAGCCCAACAACCAAGAAATCTAACTTCCACCATTGAGCTTTGACCATTCTCTCCCGTCGCCACCACCGTGCAAAACCCTTATGCAAAGCCACCACCGTGTTCCTCTTGCTCAACTCTTCCCAACCATAGCCTTAGACTTGCATTTAATCGTGGGAAAGTTATAAACCAACCAACCACTATGGAGCACCACCCTTGGTCTCCTCTCACGGTAGCTCACTGGCCAGTCTTTAGTCGTGCATGGTGGCGATGTTGTGTAGTTGGAGTTAAGGGGAAGGTTTTGCTTAGTTTAGTTTGGTGATAGGTGGCCGTCGGTGGAGGTTTGCTAGGGATGTTAAGTGGTCGGGTGGAGTGAAGAAAAGAGGAAGAAAGGAGAAGAAAAAGAAAGAAAATGGAGAAGAAAAGTGAAAGAAGAAGAGAAGAAATTTGCCAAGGTTTTAAAATCAACTTTCCAAAATTATGTATTGGCCCCAAACCTTTACATCAATCTTCAATTGTCTAAAATTCCCACAAACTTCAATTCAACCCCAAACTTAGTGAATGCCTCAATTTGACCCATTTGACAAAAAATCAATGCCATGCAAACCCCAAAATTTTCAAATTCAGTCCAAATTAATTTTCTACAAATTGTAAATTGATCCCTAAACTTTCAAAATTTTTGCAATCAAGTCCTTTTGATTATTTTTCAAGCCCAAAAATTCGATCAATTTACATCTTGAATTCTAAACCCTTATTTCTCAAAATTCCGAATTTCAAGGATGTTACAGATTTTTTTAATAATGTGGAAGTTATAGCTATAATTTTCATGACATTTGAGAATTTTAAATGCTAAATTTTTTTGTTACAGTAAATATATAATCTGTACTTTATCTATGAAAATAGCTTACATTAGGCTATTAATTAGTTGATAATTAATTCAAGAAGTTGTTTGTAACATATAATTTTTATAAGTTAAAATATCTCTTAATTTCGATATAACTCTAGTAAGTAAAATTTATTTATTTTTATTTTTATATGTAATTATTTTACTATTTATAAAATTATCAATTAACATATATTATATACATGAATAAAATAATAAGTAAATTTTCAATATTCAGTTTGAAATAAAGTATCAATCTCTCATAAGTTTCTTTTATACTTAGAATATAAAATTCATGAATAATTAAATGGATACCTACTTTCAATCAGTTTTTTTTTTTATATCACATCATTAATCCTTGTAAACATATTTTTATGAATTATTATAAGCAAAATTATTAAAATAAATGTACGCGATATAATTATAAAATAGTGCAATTAAATACATTAAAAAATATAAAAATTGATACCTATTTAAGTAGTCATTTATCAAACTTTTGAAAATTTTCAACTATGTCAATTATATATATGTCCCACAAAAAAGAATTTGAAATAATTGAAAAATGAGTTCTCCATTGTTATATTGCTAAAAAAGTAAAATGATTTAAATTAATAATATAAAAATAAAGTTTAGAGCTTAGAGTTGTAGGAAGTTGCTGTTTATATTTGAAACAAATTCTTAAATAAAATTATTTGCTATATTCTATATCTATTATTTAAAAATATTATTGAAAAAATAATTGAATTTTAAAGACTTTAATAAATTGAGGACTTACCTCAATTCATTTATACTTACTCATTTGTCAAACTTCTAAATGTTTGAGGACTTACACCAATTCATTTATACTTACTCATTTGTCAAACTTCTAACTGTTTAATAAAGAAGTGATGATTGATATTTCACATAAATATTTATTTATCTCTGTCATAAGCAACAAATAAGTTGTAAAACTTTTTAAATTAGTCATGAAGAGAAAATTATGATTGTTATATATTTTAATTTTACCTTTGAATTTGTCTAGAAAATAATTATTTAATTAATAAATAAAAATAATTTATTTGATCAAATGATTGAATATTATTTATTTTTTGATTAGAAATAATTGAATATTATATTACTTCAACTAAAACTAATGTGATTATGGCCCCCCCTTGTTAGGACAGCACCTAAGCTGAGGTGCTACCAATTCAATTTTAATATTTTGACCGAAGCAAGCATTAGACCTATAAAAATTTCTCTTCAAATTCTTCAAGAAATGCACAGTATTTTAACTTAATACACTTTCAGTAAAATATCCAAATACATAACATTAGCAAAATATATACAAGCTTGCGCCTTCATGATCATTCATGACCTATCACAACATCTCAAAACCAATTTAACATACATGGAAACCTATAACACAACCAAAAGTTTAGTACATTCTAAAATACATTCAATCCTAAGGACCTCGTTGACCATCTTTACCTGTTTGAAAGAAATCAAAATAGTGTGAGAGGGTAAGTCCTAAGGACTTAGTGAGGGAAAAGAGAATAATAAGTTTTAAGAAGAAAGTTAATGAGGCACGACTATCAATGAAAAATTTGATAACAACAAGAAAATCAGTATGAATCAATAATATATATAATATATATGTAATCAAATTTAATAAGTTGTTGGTCATTCCATCGTTATTACTCCTAGATCAAATCATAATTTTGAGTACAAGGCATCGATACCATATAAACATGAATTTCCTTATCACTCCATTGCTTGAGCACTCAACTCAGTGTGTAACAACTTGTTGTATGGCATGGTCAACCACATGCTGGATCCTACCACTTATAGTTCGCTATCTCTAGCTATTTATAAGTCAAGATTGTAGGTAGGTACTAGCCAAAAGACTTGTCACTATTGGTCCATTCTACTTGGCCATCTTTCCAGACCTAGCCCTAGGCCCAAATCCCCCCCGTGGCGTCTCTCCAGGTGGATATCCCGCCTATGGGTTAGTATAATATAATGGCAACAAATATAAGTTTCACTTTTAAACATTAAATATGAATATAACAAGTATGTAGTTGAGACAACAATGTACATTGGCCGGAAAGGCCATTAAGGGTTTACAAAGTAAGATGTCAATGTAAACATAACGAAACAGTTTTAAAAACACAAGCTGCTTGGGCATACAATTCAATTCCAAATAGAATTTACAAATTCAAAGAACTTCACAGATTTTAATTAAAAATAGTCATTCTCATGAAAGATGGTAGAATACCAAGCAGTTTCAAATTAAGAGAACCTCATAGGGTTCAACAACCAACAATGATGATGGTAATCAAGATAGGTGTCAAATCAGTAGAACCCAATGAGTTCAGTGATAGATATAGAATAAACTCATATAAGGCAAAACCCACTGGTAGATCTCTCATAGGGGTAACAATAATTAACAGAGTGCGATAATCAAAAAAATATCAACCCATATATGGTTTTATCAAGAAAAATGATCGATATAAGATGTGCCAGATTGGTGGACTCTCACCTTAATAACCTCGATGATGAAGTAAAAATCTACTGATCCTCAGGGCCTAAGCCTCTATCACCTATCCAAAAGAATAACTTTCCATCAAAATCATTTTTCAATCCTAACAATTTCTGGCATTCATATCCATACTAATAATAGTCCAATCTAAGTAGTTATTCAACTAATAAGTTGGTTAGGGTTCTGTTTCGATATTATCGCCATAAACATTCTATTCACACTAGATATATAAACATTTACAGAGTTTATCTAATACTAATAAAGTAATGCAAGTAGGTCATGGTTACATAAAATTAGGTTTTATATCACTTAATTAGCTATGAAACCTATAGCTCACATGAAATAATACCATTTTGGATTCACTAGGTTTAATTAACGATCAAGTGTGCTATGTACTTATGTAAGGATGTTCTGATCAATTACTTCTTTCATTTTCTTTGATAATATAATGTTTTATGATGATTAGAGTGTGTATACATATATATGCAATTATATACACAAACAACTCCATTCTTATACCAATGTTTCACTAACAAAGCAGAATCTCAATGATCAAAACCTATTCATGTAATCACCGCAATGAGACAAAAATTTTGCCTAGTTGGTGGCATTGGAAGACTTCACCACCATCTCCAGAAGAAGCATTTCAGCTCAATAAACCAAAACCTTTAACTAATTTTAGCAAACAACATTGAATCGTCATCATATTTTTGCTTGAGCTGGTTTACTACCTCACGCCACTACATCAATTTGAGCTAAATTTCATCATCATCACCAAACTATTTAGAAATCTAAAGGCACCAACAAGTTCTTGGAGTTGAGTTCTATAAAGCCCAATCTTTGCTTTTGTTAATCAGTTATTGTGAACCTGCTCCTGCCAAGCTCCGTTGTGATTAGCTTTTTGGTCACGATTTTTACCACCATTCAATAGCCATTTTTGCCTATATATAGGTGTTCTGAAGTCCTGAAGTAGAGAGGAAAAAGATGGTTGGGTTGGATTTATGTTTCGAGGTTCATTGGAGGGGACATGTAAAAAGGGGAAATTAGGGGGTCATTGCTGGGGAAGAAGAAATTATAAGGGGTGAATTGGAAAGTAGCCATCTAAAGAATTAACCTTATCTAAATTACAATTTAACCTAAATTTTTTTCTGTAACTTCAGTTAGGTCTAAAATGTTTAATTTAAACTACTTTAGCCACCATATTTTATAAAGCCTCAGATTGGGTGCATTAGTTTATAAAAATTTAACATTTATCCCCTTATAATTTAACAAATGGTACAGTTATGTATTTTATATTAACATTTTATCCCATAAAACTTTCAAAATTCTTTCAATCAATTCCCTTTCATTTATTTTCCAAGCCCTAAAATTCAACCAATCAATATCTAGATTTTTAAATTCTTATTTTTCAAAGTACTGAATTTTAGGGATGTTATTGACTCCCCCCTTTAAAAGAATGTAATCCATAGATTCTCACCTGAATACTAAAAAAAATTTAGAGTACTATTTGCACATGAGATCATCTTGCTCCCATGTTGTTTCTTCCACATTGTGGTTGCGCCATAGCACCTTCACTTGGGGGATCTTATGATTCTTACATTCTTGGAATTGCTGATCTAGGATACACATCGACTATTCTTCATATGATAGATTACCTTTCAATTGCATGCAGTCCAGTGATATGATGTGAGATAGGTCAGGGTAGTATTTTTGAAGTTTTGACACATGGAAGACATCATGTATTCCTATCAAATCCTAAGGAAACACGAGATGGTACGCTATTGGTTCAATCTTCTCATATATTTCATGAGGCCTAACATATCTTGGACTAAGCTTTCCACATTTACCAATTCTTTTAGCTCATTTTCTCAAGAATACCTTAAGAAACACTCGATCGCCAACTTCAAACTCCAAATCCTTTCTCTGAGTATATACATAATGTTTTTGTCGATCCTGAGCTGCTTTCATTCTCTGCTTAATCACCTGCACTTTTTGATAGTTTCTTGAATTAGCTAAGGTCTTATAGTATTCGTTGACTTATCTGTATTGTCTCAATATTATTCCAAATCCCAAGACACTGGTGATAGGCATTTCCTACCATACAAGGCTTCGTACGATGCCATTTAAATGGTAGACAGATAACTATTATTATAGGTAAATTCAATCAAAGGAAGAAGCCTATCCCAACACCCTCTAAAATCTAAGATATCAGCATATAGCATATCTTCCAATATCCAAATGACCCTTGTTGATTGGCCATCAGTTTGAAGATGGGAGACAAAGCTAAATTGTAACTTCATTCCCAAGTATTTCTATAAAATCTTCTAAAGTCTCAAGGTGAACTTTGGATCTCAATAAGACACAATACCAATCAAAATTTTGTGTAATATGATAATTTCCCTAACATATAATTTTGCCAATTTCTCAACTTTGTAGTTTATTCTGCCTAGTAAAAAATGTGCAAACTTCATGAAACGATCCACTATCACCCAGATAATATCATATCCTCCTCTAGTCTTTGGTAAACCAGTTACAAAGTCCATTGTTACCTATTCTTATTTCCAATTAGGGATAGGAAGTGGTTGTAACAATCTTGATGGCCGCTGGAGTTCTGCTTTCACTAACTGACAAGTCAAACATTTTTTCACATACTCTGCTATATCTTTCTTTATCACATTCCACCAAAACTATCTTTTCAAGTCCTGATACATCTTTGTTCCTCCCAAATATATGGCATATTTAACTTTTTGTACCTCATCTAATAGTTTTCCCTTTATCTCTTCAGGCACATATATTCTCTAATAGAATAAGAGAGTGCCTTGACCATCTATACTAAATTCAAGCTTTGCAAGACTCCCAACTGCTTTTTTCTATTTATGTATCCAAGTATTATTGGCCTGAGTTCATCGAATCTCATCATAATAGCTTTGGTTGTACCTTTACTCCTGTGATCCAGCTTTGTTATTTCATTTTAATCTTTATATCTGCTCTTGGGCTTTCTTATGTTTTCTTTTTTAGCATGTGAGCTATTACAATCTTTCGGCTCAATGCATCTGTCACCATATTTGCCTTTACTAGATGATAGATAATAAAGAAGTGGTAGTCCTCTTGAAACTTCATCCATCTTTGCCATCACATATTCAAGTCCTTTTGGGAGTATAAATATTTAAGGCTCTTATTATTAGTGTATACTTCAAATGTAGGTCCATAAAGGTAATGCCTACATTTTTTTTAGGGCAAAAAATATTGCAACCAACTCCAAATCATGAGTTAGGTAGTTCTCCTCATGTGGTTTTAGTTTTCTAGATACATAAGTAATGACTTACCCCTTCAACATCAACATACATCCATAACCTTCATTATAAGCATCGATATACACAATAAATTCTTGCAATATTTCTAAAAGAGCTAAAATTAGAGTTTTTGTCAATCTGTTCTTCAGTTTCTAGAAACTTCGTTCACAATTATCATCCAGTCAAATGGCTGATCCTTTTGGGTTAATTTAGTTAATGAGCTGGCTATTTTAGAAAAGTCTTGTATAAATCTTTGATAATAGCTAGCAAGTCCCAAGTAACTCTAGACTTTTGTTACAATTTTGAGTCTTTTCTTATTGACTATTACCTCTATCTTAAAGAAATCAACCGCTATCTCATCTTGAGATATGATATGTTCCAAAATGCCATTTTGTTTTATCCAAAACTTGCAATTACTAAATTTGGCTTTTAACTGATGCTTTTTTAGAGTTTCAAGAACTAAGTGCAACTGCTTTGTATGCTCTTCTTTGGATTTGGAAAACACCAAAATGTCATCGATGAAAATGACTACAAATTGGTCTTTATACGGCCTAAAAATTTATTACATTAGATCCATGAACATGTTGGTGCACTGGTTGGTCCAAAAGGCATTACCTCAAATTTAATATTGAGAATTGAAGGTGGTCTATGTGATATCATCTTTTTTAATGTTTAGTTGGTAGTACCCTTGTCTCAAATCTAACTTCAAAAAGATTCTTAACCCTCGTAGCAGATCAAACAACTCCTTTACATGTGGTAGGGGGTACTTATTCTTGATAGTGACCTTGTGCAACTCTCGACAATTGATGCACATCCTTAGAGACCCATCATTCTTTTTGATAAATAGTATTGAGGCTCCCTAAAAAGATGTACTCATTTTAATGAGCCTCTTTTCCAGTAGCTCCTAAAGTTGGTTCTTTAGTTCTTTAAGCTTAGCAGGTGCTATTTAGTAAGGGGTATTTTATCTCTTTGTTTAGAGGTAACGAGTTTAATTTTTTCAAGAATACTTTTAGGTACTTAGCTACCACTTCGACGTCCTTGATCTTAACTATATCTCGAGACTTATTGATAAGGTATGCCAAGAATCCATACCCACCATCCCTCAATATCTTCCCAACTACAAGCATAAATATAATAGGTATTAGGGAAGTTTCATTTGTGGAATAGCATGTAGGTACTAATGTCTTATCATTGAGAATAAGGCACTTGGTATAACAATTCACCTATGCCTGATGTTTATATAGCCAATCCATTCCAAGGATATAGGCAGTCCATTCCAAGGATCAGATCATACCTTTTTATAGGCATTTGTATAAGATTAGCCAAATATGCACTATCCCTAATCAAAATCAGGCAATCCCTATATGTTACATCTATTATTAACCCTATTTCTAAGGGTGTTTGGACTTCTATCTAATAGACCATAATTTCAGGTTACATATTTAATTTTTCAAACATATTTGCATATATGAAAAAATGTAAAGCTCCAAGATCATACCGTGCATTTTTGATTAATTCCAAAAATAGAAATCATACCTTCAACCACATCAGAGGGGTTAGGCACTTCTTCTCTAGTTAGAGCATATGCTCGTGCTCAACCCTTTGGCTTTCCACTAGATCCTACAACCTATTTCATGTGTCATAGCTACGAAAGTACTATCTAGATATATCTCATATCATATCTCATGAACACGTGGAACTAAAAGATGAACTAACATATGAAGAGCAATGAGTTTGTATCATAGATAGAAAGTTTTGAGAACTTAGGAATTGAAAGATTCCTCAGGTGAAGGTGCTATGGAAAAATCATAATGTTGAAGAATCAACTTGGGAGCAGGAGGATCTCTTGCGCCCATAATATCTTGAAATGTTTCAATATTCATGTAAGAATCTGGGGACCAGAATCCTTTAGAGGGGGAGGTCTATAACACCCTTAAAATTTTATTGATTTTATTTAAAATATACGATTTTATCATTATTTGGAAAATTTTATGAATTTCATATCATTAATTATTTTAAAAAGTTTTATGGGCTAAATTATAATTTTTGTAAACTTAATTGTGTTGACTCTTGAATATTTTAGGGCTAACCGTAATTTTCTAAAAACTTGGGGTAAAATTACATAACCTAAACTATTAAGGGATTAAATTGAAAATTAAAATTTTATAAAAAAATAGGAAAAATGAGATTTAAGAAAATTGAGCAGATCCTTTCTTCTCCATTCTTTTTTCCTTCCTGTTTTCTTCTCCATTTTTCCTTCCTTTTTACCTTTTCATCGAAGCTCCGCCATCACCATCGGCCAACTTTTTCGGCAACCCTTTCAAACCCCTAAACCCATCAATCTTCTCTCCACACCACCACCTCCACTCTCAGTGACACAATCACTTCATCTGGGCGGCAGAGTAGTGGCGGTGGAAAAAGAACTGAGGAGAGCGAGCTAGGTGGCAGCTGGGTTTCTCACTTTTTGGTGACCATCGACAACTTTGAGGGGTAGGTCAAAAAGCATTCAATGAGAGAAACAAATTGGAGCTATTGCATGGCGATTCCAATAATGGTAGGGTGCTGATCAGAGCACGGCGGAGGAAAAAATAACTCGGCTATTTTTGGCCCGTTTTAATGTCTACGTTGCTCAAATTTTGAATCAAAAGGTAGCATTGAAATCCTCTCATTAAGAGGAATACATCTGTAGCAACGTTGAGTTTTTTGGTGGTGGCGGACGGTGGTAGCGGTGGAGAGATAATTTTCTCGTCTCGACGTCGTGATGATCCTTATGGTATCAATTTGTGATTCCAAGCCCTTGTTAGTGAGAATTGGATTCTTATCGATTATTGCATGTTGTATATATATGTACATGCATGTATGCAAATCTTAGATTTTGTTTGGAATGAGCTTTTACATTAATATATGTACCTCTATGATTGTTTACATATGTGAGGGATAGGGAGATGGGAGATATGAATTTTGGACTCAAATATTGGTTAATAATAAGTTAAATATTAATTTTGATATTGAGAACTATTATAAGTTAAATAGTGTCAAAATGGGAATTTGACTATAGATTTATGCATAAATATTACTTAAGACTGCAATATATTGATTTGTTATCGTGGATATTATGTTATTCTAGATTTAACCTAGACCATTGTAGATAATTTGGAAATATTGATTCTAGAGAATTTTGTATAGAAGGATCTTAATTTCTATTATCCTGATGATAGGTAAGGCATTAGAATGCATGATGCATTTCAATAAGGTTATTAGGATTGAACAGGAATTTTGATTCTTGGAATATTTTCTTGATTAGGTGATGATGAGCTGGGCACCGACAAGCAGTAGATTTTGGTTTTGACTATTACTAATTGACACTACAAGAGATGAGGGTCTCCTATTTTAGGTTATTACTTTGTTAAGCTTACTCGTAGTTATTGAAAACCCTTATGAGGGTCTGCCAATTTGGCACTTCTTTTCTTATTTGTGGTTGTAATACACCCCTGTGTTGGTTTTACTATTTCTAAACCATACTCTAAACTATGTTTGAAATCTATCTATTATCTGTTATTTGATTTGAATACCCCTATGAGGGTTATCTCTAATGTTAGTTCTATTTTCTATCTGTTTTGGCACCTAGAACTTCTATTTGTTGTTTGATATTCTGATATCTATTTATCTTGTATCTGTACCATCTGTACCATATCTATTACCTTGTTGGCATATTTGTTAATGGTATTATGATTATCAGCCATGTTGGCTTATCTGTGTTCTATTTATAGTTTTCTGTTACCTTGGTGGCATTTCTACTCTTTTCTGTTTTGAACTGTTGATATAAAATAGACAGTGTGCTAGGGATTTCCCCCTAGGCATCTGTATAAGCAATTATTTTGTTATCTATTTGGTAATTATGTGGGCTAAGGGCCATACTGGCAACATATTTGGTTATGCAAAGGCACACTAGGGATTTCCCCCTGGGAGCCAACCATACACTAGGGATTTCCTCCTGGGTACGAGTGATACGCTAGGGATTTTTTCCTAGGTATTAGCGATGCGCTATACAATTCTGTATAGGCATATGCCATATACCAAGCTATTACGCTTAGGTAAATCATCTGTCTGTCAGGTGTAAAGTGAATCTGCAATGCATGTTTTATAGCCTTTCCTTGGAATACATATGCTTTAAGTTTGATTTGCCTAAATGATTTCTATTTCTTTGTGATATGTTCTTCGAGCAATAAGGTAGGAGAGTTTTTTGTATTCTTTTCTGTATTGTTTATTTTTTGGATTCTATTATATTCAGTCTAATAAAAATTATGTTTTATCGAGTTGAGTTTCTCCTCGATAAACTCTGTTGTTAATTTTACTTATCCCTCACTAAGTCTTTAGACTTACCCCTCATGTATTTCATAATCTCTCAGATAGGGATGAGCTCTATTAGACACCAAGTTTGGAACAAAGTACGTGGTTGTTTTGTAATAGAACTAATGCCGAAGTTAAGTGTGGAACTTGTGATTGTTTGGTTGACCTTAGAGATATTAAGATGTATAAATTTTATTTTGAAGGTTGTAATGTAAGATGGCAATGATGGTGTGATTTGTTAAAGGCTGTAATTTAACTAAGTTCCCTGAAACACTTATGATATATCTATTTTATGATTTTGTTTAGTCATGTTGGAGTTGAATCAATGTTTAAATTTTTAGATGTTTGAATTTATGGGCCTACTGTTGAATTGTAACTCTAAAAATTAAGTTTGAATCAAAGTAGTGCCTCAGCTTAGGTGTTATCTTGAGGTGGGGTGCTACATCAACTTTATATATGTCCCATATAAAAGAACTATCTGGATAATATCTGATTTAATATCCAAAAGCCCACAAACACTAACCCGACTAACAAGGGCAAACCAGGGGTAATCTAGAATCAAACATATATAGAGTGCCGTTAAGCCTCAAAACCTATCTGGATAACTCATTTAAAAGATCCAAAACCTTCAACATAGTCCTTTACTAAAATGAACATAATAATATAGGAAATATTTAACCCATGCTTGTTTAACACATAACTCCTTAGCCTGTCATTAGGCTAGGATCAAAGCTAATAAATAATTAAAAAAAACAAAATAAAACTATCCTTTAAAGGAACACCAGAGGCATATGAGCAATTTGAATTAAACCAATATGCAAAAATCTACAATCACATTTATATCTATCAATATCAAACTTATATAGCAAATGTAAAGAAATATCATCTTTATCAAGAGAAATAGATTCCTCAGTTATTTTAATAACCTATTTTAAATCAATTTTTTCAAAAGTACCTAATTGGTAAATTAATTTTGGATTCACTCTAGGTATGGTGCATTTATTAAGAAGATCAACATTAACTGGAAGATCTATTTCTTCCATATAACTATTTTTTACAGAAGATTTTCCTCTTAGAAAATTCATTTTTAGAAGATATGTTAAATAAATAGCAGTTAAATATAACCTATCTACCATGGCTCTGATACCAGTTGAATCAGATTTGTATGGTAAGCTAGTTAAATTCTGGTAAATGTTATCCTATTTTCTGACTATAGGTCGCAGTTTTGTGAACTTGTTTGAAATCTAATCCCTCCTTTATAAGATCCTGCCCCCAAATGGTATTGGAGCCATGGTAGATAGGCTATATTTAACTGCTGTTTGTTTAACACATCTTCTAAAAATGAATTTTCTAGGAGGAAAATCTTCTGTAAAAAATAGTTGTATCGAAGAAATAAATCTTCTAGTTAATATTGATCTTCTTAATAAATGGACCATATCTAGAGTGGATCCAAAATTAATTTACCAATTAGGTGCTTTTGAAAAAATTGGTTTAAAATAGGTTATTTAAACAACTAAGGAATCTATTCCTCTTGATAAAGATGATATTTCTTTACATTTACTATATAAATCTTATTATAGATTTTTGCATATTGGTTTAATTCAAATTGAATTTAAACCACTTACTCTTGATAACTTACCTGATAGTTTTGTTGCAATTTTGCAGGTTGCTCGAAATTTAAATTGGAAGCATTCAATCATGGGTATTATACAATCCAATTTGGTACACAACCCAATTTATTTTGATGTTTATCGTAATTTACAGTTATCTTTAAATGATGTTAATATTTTACATGTTTTAACATTGAATGTTTAATTACATTATTATAATTATATTCCTAATACTGAAACAATATGTATTTGTTATCATATTTATTATAAACCTCTTTATACTCTAAATCCTATGTGTAAATGATTAATAAACATAATAATAAAACTATTCTAATTGAAACAAATTTCTGTAAGTCTCATATCACTACTAGGAGACCTATTAAATAGGATGAAGTTTAATTTCCTGATAATTGGAAAATGGAAAAGGTTGTTCCTATTCAACCTATAATACAAACTAATGTTAATAAAATAATCCACACTCTAGATGGAGATGTAACTATTCAATTTAATTCAAATTCTCGTAGTATGTTAAAATCTTCTAGATCTATTAGATGTGATAGATCTTCTTTTTCTTTCTTAGATCCGATTGATTATACAGTTGAAAGCCCTAATGTGTCTAGAGTTTCTACATCTTAGATAAGAGAATCTATTCCTGAAATTAGGAAAGATAATAATCTAGAAACTAGGTTTGATAAATTAAAAATCTCTTTTCCTAATATTGTTCATGGTATTCCTTTAGAAGATAATAATAGTAATAGTTCAACTGAACCAACTGAATCCGAAATGAATTTTTCTGTGAGAAATGCTCGTATTTAATTTTTGGTTTTAATAGTTAAAAACAAATATGATTTTAGCCCTCGTTCTTCTGATAGAAAACTTACACAAACTAAATTTAATAAAGATAGATGGGAATTGTTTAGAAAATGGTTTTTTTGAAAATTTCTCTAAAGAAAAGCAATCTTATTTTCAAAAAGAATTTTATAACTTTGTTACTGAAAAAGATCAACTTGTTGCTTTTTTACCATGGTTTATGGTTACTTATATTGAACCTTATATTTCTGTTTTAGAAAGAACTTATATTTTTGAAAGAGGTAAAAAAAAAAAACTATATTTCTTCAAAACCCTTTTAATATAGAACAGAATAATAATTTTTATTTTTCTGCATTTCATAAAATGTTAGATAGTGATTATACTGTTGTTTCTGTTTGTAATATGAATGTTTTTATTAGACAATAGAATTATGCTAATTTATATTTAAATATTCTGGGTGAAAGTTTATTCCAACTTGATCAAAGGCTTACTAATATAATAAATAACATTAATAAACTTAATAAGTTTATGGGTGTTCTTGAAGAAAAAATTGATAAAACTTTTATCTCTTCTCCTTCACCAGATTTAATAACTATGCCTAGTATTCAACCTCTTCCTAAAATTGATAACTTCAAACTTAGAGATATTTCTGAATTGGAAAAAATTATAACTAAAAAATTTGCTGAATTTAGGATTTAAACCCTTCATAATAATAACTTAGAGGAAGAATCCTATAAAAGAGAGGTTAATGAGGAAATTGATAAACTTCAAAAATATGCTGATAGATCAACTATGAGAACTTATTATTATTCTCGTCCTACACCCCAAGATGTTCTTCATGAAGAGCAAGATTTAATTCTTAATAATTCTTATTCTAGTAAAAATATTTATGAATGGAATTTGGATGGGTTTACTAAACGACATATTTATAATTTGGTACATCAAATGTTGATGTATAGTACAATTTGTAAAAGCAATGGTAATTATGATAAAACTGTTGCTAAAATGATAATCGCTGGTTTTACTAACCAATTAAAAGGTTGGTGGGATAATTATCTTACCATTAAAAATAAAGAAAAAATTCTTAATATGATTAAATAGGAACAAGACGGAACTAGTAGTGGTTCTGAAAATATTGTTTATACACTCATTGTCACTATTATAGAACACTTCACTGGTAGGTGGATTAATAATTCTGAACATATTAGAACTTTAATAAATGGTTTAAAGTGTCAGAGTCTTACATCATTCAGTTGGTATAAGGACACGTTTCTCTCTAGAGTAATGGAACTTCTTGAGTCTAATAGTACTCATTGGAAATCAAAATTTGTTGATGGTTTGCCTTCTTTATTTGCTGAAAGAATTAGAAAAAACCTTAGGCAAAATGACACTAATATTGACTATAATAAATATACCTATGGCAAGATTACTGGAACTTGCATTCAAGAAGGTTTGGTATTATGTAATGGAATAAAATTAAATCAACAATTAAGCATAATAATATAATAGAAAGAAAACAATTAGGTCATTTATGTGGTCAATTTGGTATGGAAAATCCTAAACCACTTAATAATAATAAAATTCAATAGGATAAAGATTTTTCTTATAGGAAGAAAAAACTTAGGAAAAAGTTTCATAAAAACGAAAGAGATAAAGATAGTGAGAAAAGAAAGTTTAATGAAAAACTTTATAAAAAATTCAAAAAATATGGTGCATGTTACAAATGCGGTAAAATAGGCTATTATGCTGACAAATGTAAAATGAAAAGTAAGATTAATAATCTGGATATTGATGATAATCTTAAAGAAACTCTTTGTAAACATATGCTTGAGTCTTCTGATGAAGAAGATAAAGGTTATTCCTCTTCTGATATTAATTCTTTATATGAATATTTTGATTGTCCAAAATCCAAATGCAATCCTTGCAAGGAAGGTAAGTCTTGCATTAATTCTAAAGCTGATAGTAGTAAATCTGATAATGAAGGTTTATATAATATTATTTCACAGTTTTCTGAACTGAATGTGATTAATAATAACAATACTTTAGAATTTCTTAAATTAATTAAAGATCCTATATTAAGGTCTAAAATAATTGATCAAATTGAGAACACTCCTTCTTCTTCAAAACCTATTGAAGATTTTGTTTATAATATTCCTAATAACGAACATAATGAACCTTATTCAATGGTTGAAGTTTAGAAAATGCTTGAAAATAGGAATAAAAATAGTAATCCTACTTCTGTTAATGATTTAAAAAAGAAAGTTGATAACTTAAAAAGGGAAATTGTGGAAATAAAGAAAATAATATGTTTCTTGAGGATAGAATGAGAAATTAGAAATTTCTCAGGGTAAACAAATTATGCCTAAAATTGATAATTTATTTGATAATCGTCCTGATAATTTACAAGGTGATGATTTCCTTTCTAAATTAGAAATGGTTATTCCACAAAAATGGCTGGTTAAAATTAATATTTTGATTGATAATAAATTTTCAAAAGAATTAATTGCTTTAATTGATAGCAGTGCTAATCTAAATTGTATTCAAGAAGGCTTAATACCTACTAGGTATTTTGAAAAAACTTCTTATATTCTTCATTCTGCTAATGGTGAAAAACTTGATATAAGTTATAAATTATCAAAAGCTTTTATATGTAAAGATAAAAATTGTATCCCTAGAAGTTTTTTATTTGGTAAAAAATATTTCTAACCAAATCATACTTGGTACACCTTTCTTAAAGAAAATATTTGCTTTAAAAATAGTTGATCAAAAAGGTTTTATAGGAACCTTTAATGGTAATAATTTACATTTTCAATTCATAACAAAACCTTTTTCTAGAATCCTTAATCAAATTGAGGATTTTCTTAAAGAAAAAACTGCTCGTATAAATTCCTTAAAACAGGAAATTATTAGTCTTAATATTGATGATCAGTTAAAAAATTCTAAGTTACAAGAAAAAATTTCTTTTCTTGGAAATCAATTTTCTTTAAATGTGTTTAATGAACACCCCATTGCTTTTTGGAATAAAAAAAATATATTGTTGATCTTCCTTATGAAGACTATTTTGTTGGGAATATTCCCACAAAAGTCAGACCTTGCCAAATGAATTCTGAATATCTGGAGTATTGCAAAAAGGAAATTGAATCCTTATTGCCAAAAAGTCTTATAAGACCGACTAAGTCTCCTTGGTCATGCACATCTTTTTACGTTAATAAACATAGTGAACAAGAGCATGGTGCCCCTAGATTGGTTATTAATTATAAACCTCTTAATAAAATTTTAAAATGGATAAAATATCTCATTCCTAATAAAAAGGATTTACTTGATAGGTTGTTTAATGCTAATATATTTTCTAAATTTAATTTAAAATGTGGTTATTGGCAAATTCAAATCGCTGAAAAGAATAAGTTTAAAACTACCTTCAACGTTCCTTTTGGTCAATATGAATGGAATGTGATATCTTTTGGTATGAAGAATGCTCCTTCAGAATTTCAAAAAATTATGAATGATATTTTTAATTCCTATAGCAACTTTATAATTGTTTATATTGATGACATTTTAGTTTTCTCTAATACTATTGAAAATCATTTTAAACATCTTTATATGTTTAAACAAGCTATTTTTAATAATGGTCTTGTTTTCTAAATCTAAAATGATTTTATTTCAAACTAAAATTAAGTTTCTTGGTCATTGTATTGAAAAAGGAAAAATAATTCCTATAAATAGAAGTATTGAATTTGCTTCTAAATTTTCTAATAAAATAACTGATAAAACTCAATTACAAAGGTTTTTAGGAAGCTTGAATTACAATTTTCCTTATCATAAAAATCTTGCCCAAGATACTGTTATATTATATGATAGGTTAAAAAAGTCCCTTGAGCCTTGGAGTAATAGTCATACACAAACCATTCTTAAAATTAAAGAAAAGGTTAAACAATTACCTTGTCTAATGCTTTCTAATCCTAATTGGGATAAAATAATAGAAATAGATGCTTCTAATATAGGATATGGCAGAATTCTTAAACAAATAAACCTAAATAATAAACAAGAAGTTCTTGTGAGGTTTTGTTCTAGTAAATGGAATAATAGCCAAAACAATTATGCTACTATAGCTAAAGAAATCTTTGCTATTGTCAAATATGTTCTTAAATTTCAAGTTGATTTATATAACCATTTTTTTATAATTAAAACTGATTGTCAGGCAACCCAATTTATGTTTAATAAGGATTTTAAACATAATGTTTCAATACAAATGTTTGCAAGGTGGCAAGCTTATTTAGCCCCTTTTGATTTTAAAATTATTTATAAAGAAGGAATTGACAATATTCTTCCTAATTTTTTCAACCGTGAGTTTTTGCAGTAATGATACCTTATAATAAAATAGGTCATTTCAATCCCTTCTCTAATAGAGGTGGAAGAAACGCAGGAGTACCCAGACTACTAATACAACATGGCAAACAGAAGCTAATAGCTTCACCTGTCTCTTAGGCATCATATACCTCTTTTGACCTAATCTACAAAGATCCTCTTTTCGCAAAATTTCTGTAGTTCAAGCAAAACAAGGAGAATTCTTATAGAACTCCTGTTGGAAATCAACCAGAAGAATCCAATAAATCTTCTGCCACCAGCCACTCACAAAAGCTAGAAGGTTCTAATAGACCCTTTTTCACTGATGTTACCTCCAATGTTGCCTTTCCAGTTAATCAGGATTCTTTCACAACTTTTGAACAAAAGGAGTTTAAGGATTTAATTATGATCGTTAACCATGAAGATCTCAAATGGTGGGATGATCTTTGGATACTAGTCCAACATTATCTCACTACAACATCATATGCTGCAGGGTCTTATAAACCCAGGTCATATTTTGAAAACATTTTAATAACTACTGGATCTTGTGAGATTTCACATTTTTTTCCAAGCTCACAAGATAAATCTGTTTTTAATTTTATCAAAATTATAATTAAAAAAATTATTTCTATTGAAGAATGTGGAATATCCTCATTAAAAGAAAAAGAATTTTTTATTAAAGATAATAGAATATGTAGCGCCCCTTCCTGGGATAGCACCCAAGTTGAGGTACCACTCAAGTTCAAACATAAAATACGATTTATAATATCCTTAATAGGCGTATAACGAACTTTTCAAACTTAATTAACCAAAAGTAGCAACAAAATCAAGCTATTGATAAGAATAAAACACAATATACACATCATGGTTCAACCCCTTAATACCCAACAAAATTATACAAGTCTTAGATCCTAGCTAACAGTTGACATATCACAACATCTCGATTCCAAACTTAGCATTCGAGAGATCTTAAATTTACACGTAAGCACCTATTCAATTACAGATTGTATCCCTTCTTCAGCCCAAGCTAATGATCCACTTTCGCCAGTTTATCCTGTTTGAGTAACATGAATAGTATGAGGGATAAGTCCAAAGGACTTAGTGAGGGATATTCTTATCATGAAATAATGAGGATCTATTGGGGAAAATCCACCCAACAAATCATCAATTTATGTTCAAAGTAGAGATGCATCAAGAACAAGCAAGAACAATCAATAACAAGTTCGATATGCAGACAATGACAAGTCCAAGAACAAACAATATCAAATTCATGACTTCTAATAGGTACTAAGTTCGGGTTGTAATTGTTGGCTCGAATGGCTCAGGATCATCTCAACCAATTCTGCTTGGGAGGTATAGAGCATCTCAACCAATCACAGTTAGGAGAAAATACAAATAGCTCGTCCGGCATATACAACAGCCAGATATAGACCAAGAACTACATCGTCCTTATTGCTCCAAGAGTAAACAAAATAATTAGAATACGATCAGAACAAGACAAACTCGATTATAATATGTAGTCTAACAAATCAGAACAAACCTACATATCGAAATCTCCTTATACTAATCAAACAAATAATCCCAAAGCGTTACAGCTTGGCACACAATTGGTGTGCCTATACGGACCGTATGGCACACTACGAATACCTAAGTGAGTTGCTTAGCATACCGCTAATACCTAAGCGAACCGCTTACTGTATCATAGACATCTAGGTGAACTGCAAGGCGTGTCCTATGTATCCCAGCATTCCGCATAGGATTAGCACTTAGCCCACGTATCACCATACAGATAATAGGATAACTGCTCGTACAAATGCCCAGGGGGAAATCCTTAGCGCACTGTCAATTTCAAAGTAACAGATCAAAATAGAATAGTATGCTGCCAAGGCAATAAAAGATAATAAACGGAAAATAGATAAGCTAGCATAGCTAATAAACACAGAATCGATAACAATTATGCTAATAAGGTAATCGATACAATATAGACAGATAGATACCAAACAGACCGATGTTAGAATAACAGATAATAGACAAAAGTTTTGGGCACTAGAATAGACAAAAAATGAAATCGATATCAGAAATAACCCTTACAAGGGTATTTAATTTAGATAACAGATAACATATAGCAAACAAATTCCAAATACAGATTAGAATATGATTCAGAAATAGAGAAACCCACATAGAGGCTTCCAACAATTTAGAATAGTTTAACAAAGCAATACCCAAAGTGGGAGACCCTCATAGAGGTTTCCAACTAATATGAGTAGCTTTAACAAAGTAACACCCAGAGTGGGAGACCCTCACAGGGGTTACCAACAATCTCAGAGCAAGTTAAATAAAGCAATAGCCTAGAGTGGGAGACCTTCACCTTCGCAGTCTCAGAAAACTGTAGTCACCATCAGTAGTCTACTGGCCCTTGGGTTCCAATTCCACGTCACCTAATCCAAAAGAGTATATTTATAATTAAATCCACATTCAACCTTAGATCTTACTAATATATTTATCAATATTCTAAAACCACTAATTATCCTCTTAACACAACACTTATAGAGCTTAGTCCACACTATCAATACAAATATGCTAACTAAGCCACTAATATAGAAATAGTCATGAAATTCACCTCAATTATTAAAGAAGTATAACTCGATTCCCATTTACATATCATCCTCATATCATCATCCCAACACTTCAATAATAATCCAATTTCATAAATCATAGCTAAATAGCCAAATTATCGTAATTAATTATAACATTACATAATCCTCATCATCCTTATTAAATCAAAATTTGGCATCTAGCACAATATGACCGAGTCCATGATGCTTACATATATATCCTGCATGTCTCAGTTCTTGATCCCAAATCATAATTTTGGTCCAATTAACTAGTTTATATATCATAAATAAGCCTAACAATTTACTCAGATTATATAAGGAATCAAATTATTCAATTCACTAGTATTTTACCCAATATTTCTCAATCGACACCTTGAAACCACAAACTGAGAGCACCACTACGATTGTCAGAACAAGGAAAAGAAACTGGTCAAAAGTCGCCGGAGCACCACTGCAGACTGTCGCAGCTAGAAAATGAGGCTTCACCACCAGATTGTTCCTCTCATTGTAAGGTTTTCGACGCCACCTTTCATTTCCAATTCCAAGCAGTGTACACACCAGAACGGGCCAAAACCCACCATTTTCTCTTTTTCTCCGACAAGCTCCAATCACCGCCTTGCCATTGTCAGAATTGCCATGCAAAGGTACCATCGTGATCCTCTCATCAAGAGCTTCCTAACCCTACCTTCAGAATGGAAAATTGTCATCAAAAAAGAAGAAACCCGACAACCCTGTGACATGCACGCCTCAATCCTCTCCATTTGTTATTGCTCCGCCGCCCAATTGGTGGTTCTAAGGTGTGGAAAGTGTTGGGTGTGGTGAGGGGAAAATTTTTGGTTGGTTTGGAGTGGAGGAAAAAGCCGCCGAAAATGGCCAGAAATGGTGGCTAAATCTCGGTGAGGAAGGAAGAAAAAATAGAGGAAAAAAGGAAGAAGAAAAGAAAAGAAAGAAAAAGGAAGGAAAAGTAAGGAAAAAGGACCCTGCCCATTGACCAAAAATCTGATTTTTGGTTTGATTTTCAATTTTTTTTTATAAAATTTGAAATTATGAAATTTTACCCCAAGTTTTCAGAAAATTGCAATTTGCCCCAATTTATTCAAAAGTGAACACAATTGAGTCTACAAAAATTATAATTTGACCCACAAAACTTTTAAAATAATTAATATGTAAAATTCATTAAATTTTTAAATAACAATGAAATCATATTTTATAAATAAAATTTTAGGGGTGTTACAGAATAACTTATAAATTTAATTTTTGGGATTATATTCAAGCTTTCCAGAATGTTTTCTTATATGAAAATCCTAGGAAAAATCATACCTGGTTTATAAAAATTTGTCCTGAAGTTTTTAAAAATCATATCCCATATTGGTTTTTTAATTGGCAGAAATCATATGGTCCAAGTCATCATATTCTCTCAGACCAATTCCGTCAAGCGTTTGATCAATGGGTCAATTATTCTCCTAAGCTTATGGAGGCTGAAACCAAGAATCAATTGGTTCAAAATAAAGCTGCTATCATTTTCTTCATGAAATTCTCAATTCCTTGGATATGGAAGTAGGTCCCAGAAGTTGGAGTAACAAAGGATAATATCCCTTGTTTATATCATTTCGTTTTTATCAAATGGTGGAATAAAATGCTCTACGTGGATAAAGAAAAAGGTCAAATGGAGGAACAAGAATCATTAGGTAATATTCTTAAGGTCACTCAAATTTATAAAGAAAAAATCGAGAAGGATAAGAAGAAAGAAGCTCCATCTATTTTGGGAAAAGCTTCTAAAAAAATTAAAATACACAAGGGAAAATTATCTAAGGTGGACCTATTAAAAGAGGTTTTTAATATGGTTCAGGAAGAACTTAAAGATCAATTTGCTGAGGATGAGGAAGATAATGAATCTTCCAACGATACAGGTGATACAGTTTCCATGGCCACTTTTTCCAAATCAAGATCTAGGAAAAACCAATTTGATTGTCTGGTAGGAGAATCTCAAGATCCAGAGGATAATATTCCCTCTACACAAGATATTGATAAGATTTTGGCATCTCTTAGACAAGGAGGTAATAATTAGGTTTACAATAACATAATAGGACAAAAATAGTAATACTACTTACACTTTCGTACTGTTTGGATTTGAAATATTTGAAATCCGCATAGTATTTTGCTTTTTACTATTTGAATTTGAAATATTTCAAATCCGCATAGTATTTTTTTTTCCCATTATTTATAGATTAGGTTTTCATTAGAAGGAGGAGGAGAAAAATTTTATGTAAGCAATTTTCTTACACTTTTGCACAGATTTCTGTAATCCCCTCTTGTAAATTTGTTTAGTTTATTATTAAATACAAAAGCTGATTAAAGCTCATATACCTTTGGTGTTCCTTTAAAGGTTAGTTTTATTTTATTTTATTTTATTTTTTTAATTATTTATTTGCCTTGATCCTAGCCTAATGACTAGCTAAGGAGTTATGTATTAAACAAGTATGGGTTAAATATTTCCTAAATTATTATGGTCATTTTAGCAAAGCACTATGCAGAAGGTTTTGAATCATTTAAATAAGTTATCTGAAGAGGTTCTAAGGCTTAACGACATTCCATGTATGTTTGATTCTAGATTACCCCTGGTTTGCCCCTATTAGCTGGGTTGGTGTTTGTGGGCTTTTGGGTATTGATTTAGATTTATATGGTAGACTAGTTAAATTCGAGTAAATGTTATCTTGTTTTCTAACTGTAGGTCAGGGTTTCATGAACTCGTTTGAAATCTAATCCCTCCTTCATAAGATCCTGCCCCCAAAAATATGAAATAATATTATATAAACCTTCATTATCAGATTTACTACTATATGTTTCAGAATTAACACAAAACTCACCTTCCTTGTAAGGATCGCATTCAGACTCTGAACTATCAAAACAATCATTTAAAGATTTAATATCAGAAGAGGTATAACCTTTATCTTCTTCATCAGAAGATTCAAGCATAAGTTTATAAAGAGTTTCTCTAAGATTATCATCAATATCCATATTATTAATCTTACTTTTCATTTTACATTTGTCAGCATAATGACCTACTTTACTGCATTTATAACAGGCACCATATTTTTTGAATTTTTTATAAAGTTTTTTATTAGACTTTCTTTTCTCCCTATCTTTATCTCTTTCTTTTTTATGAAACGTTTTCCTGAATTTTTCCTTCCTATGAGGAATATATTTATCTTGTTGAATTTTATTATTATTAAGTGGTTTAGGGTTTTTCATACCAAATTGACCATAGAAATGACCTAATTTTTAAAAAAAGTTTGAATTATACATATTTATACATACATAATTACAAATATATGAATATAAAATAAATTAAATGACATACTTCTAAAATTATGAATATTCAAAAAGTGAAATAAATTCTAAAAATATTAAAACAAAAAATAAATCTCATCCTATAAAAGTATAAACTTGGATGAGCAAAAAAAAAAGTGAATTGAAAAATAAATTACAAAATTTAACAATAAATTAATAACTTGATTCAAAAAGTGAAAGGATGCTAAATGTATAATAATTTAAATAAAATAAAAAGTAAATGATAAAATTTATCAATAATTGAGGAGAAAAATGTAACTAATAAAAATTAAATTAAATTAAAAATATTAATCAAAATTAATAAATCTCATAATAAATTGAAATAATGTATTTTATAATAATATTTATTTTACTTCATGTGATTAAAACATGAATTGTAATTATTTTTAGCATTTAATGGAAGAAAATCTATTACTAATTAAATAAAATAATATAAATATTTCAACTAAATACTATGCTTGAAGATATTTTATACTTAAATAAGTTATTAGAATTTGAAGAATTGCTAAGTTAAGTTTCTATAGAAATTTATAAAATGATAATATTTAAAAAATAAATAAAAGCATTAAGAAAATAAAAATAGTGCAAAATATTTTACTAAACATGCTTTTTAAATTAGATATATATTTATACTTATATATTTTGATATGGTAAATAAGAAAATAATTTTTTTTAATTATATAGCTTTTCTGTATGATTTCTTAATAATTTAGAAGTTGCAGTTACATATTCATAACATTTAAGAATTTTAAATGTTAAATATTTTTTGTCAGAGTAAATATATAACCTCTTTGTACTTTATCTATGACAATAACATTCATTAGGTTATTAATTATCTAATAACTAACTCAATAAGTAGTTTGTCGCACACAATTTTTATAAGCTAAAATATCTCTTAATATTCCATATAGCCCTGATAAGTAAAATTTATTTATTTTTATTTATATATGTAATTATGTTATTATTTTTAAAACTACCAATTAACGTATATTATGTACATGAATAATATAATATCTAAATTTATAATATTCAATTCAAAATAAAATATCAATCTTTTATAAGTTTCTTTTATAAGTGTATAAAAGTTTACAAATAATTAAATAGTTACTTACTTTCACTCAAACTTTTTTTTATCTCACATTAGTAATCCATGTAAAGGTATTTTAATGAATAATTATATGCATAAATATAAAAATATATGTACCCTATATAATTATACAATAGAATAATTAAATAAACTAAAAAATATAAAAATTGATATCATTTGCTAATTATTTGGTCATTTATCAAACTTTTGAAAAATTTCAACTATGTCAACTATATATATGTCTTGCATAAAAGAATTTATTTCAAATAATTGAAAATGAGTTCTCCATTATTATATTTTCAAAAATCTAAAATGACTAAATTAATAATATTAAAATAAAATTAAGAGTTTATAGTTGCTGTAGGAAGTAACTGTTTAATTTGAAATGAATTCTTCAATAAAATTATTATATTCTATATATAGTTTTATCTAAAACTATTATATATATATATATATATATAATTATTGTAAAAATAATTAACTTTTGAAGATTTTGATAAGTTGAGGACTTATGTATCACTTAATTCATAATTATTCATTTCTCAAACTCCTAACTCGTTAACAAAAAAGTAATTATTTGTTATTTTACATAAATATTTATTTATCTCTTTCATAAGCAACAATTAAGTTGTAAAAATATTTAAATAAGTCATGATATTAAGAGATAATTATAATTATTAAATATTTTAATTTTACTTCAGCAGTATATTTAATAGAAATTATGTATATATATATTTAAATTCTAAGTTGTCTAGAATTATTTAATTAAGAAATAAAAGAATTTATTTGATCAAATGATTGAATATTTTTTATTTATCTAATAATTGTTTAACTAGAAATAATTAAATATTGTATTACTTCAACTAAAATTAAAGTGATTATATCTATATAATTACAAAAGAATTTATTATGTATGAAAAAATGATTATTGTTTTGAAATAATTTAGTTATCAACTACTTTTTTTGGATAAAATTTAAGTTTTTTAGATAAAAATGTATAATTAAATTACAAAATCTCTAACTCTTTAAAAGAAGAAAATAAGTTAATATTTACTAGATCTCATTTTTATTAGATAATTCCATTACTTCATATATCCATTTAATTTTTGATTGGGTGAATATAAATTACTAAATATGAAATATATCGATTGTGAAAAAATATTTACTTAGCAATGAAATTTTGATTTTAGCTATATATACATAATTTTTTATAAATAATTTATTTATTGAAGAGAAATAAAATAATTTTCTTATAAAAATATTATAATAAGTAAAGATTCAACCAATTAAAATAATTTTATCAAAACACATGATATTATACAAAAAATGAAAAAAAATTCTTTCTTACATGCACATAATTAGAAATGGGTAAATCAAGTGCTAATAAATTTAATGAGTATTCTACAGGAAAATATATGGCACTTCTTCATACATTTGATAAGAAAATTAAAATAATTTCAACAACTTAATAAATTATAGCATTTTTAAATATTTCATTATATCACATTATCGAGGTACATAAATCAAATATGAAGTATATATAATTTTTTTTATCTTGATAAATTAAGATAGTTGCAACTAAAATAATAGAAAATAAAAATTCAATATTAAAGATAAATTTTTATATAAACACACATAAATATTAAAAATAATATTGAAAATAAATATATAAAATATAATTAGTTGAAATAAATAGTACAGCATGCTGATATTTTTAAGTAATATAAAAATTACAATCCTAAGTTGGTCATAAGAACTTTAATTTTAAATAAATATTGAGGAAATAACAACGCAATAACATTGATAAAATATTAATATATTAGAAAAGTATCTAATTAATTTAAAATAAAAATAAAACAAAAAAATATCAAAATATATTATAAAAAATATTAAAAATTTTCTACAAAATGAATTTTAAATTAATTAAAAAGAAAAAAATATATTATTATATTATGCTAATTGGGGAAAGAGGTCCTACAACTAAAAATATAGAATTGTATTACAAACAACGTGGAAATAAAATGCAAAAAGAATAATTGTGGAATAGCAAAGTTTACATATAAAATAAATAAAATATTTATCTATTAATCTTGTGATAAATTAAATTTGTAGGATAGAGTTTTGTGATAAAAGTACTTGATATGGTGCTTATAAAATATTATTTAAAATAATAAACTTATTTAGTAGGATAAAAATATGATAATAGATATCTTTTGAATTATCTTATAAGATAGAAATCTATGTTGTAGTTTTGGATAAACACGACATGATATTTTAGTTATAATAAATAAGTTGATTGTATTAAAATAAAATATAAAAGAAAATAAACAATCAATAAAAAATTACAATTGAATTAAAATACTCAAAATTCTATGAAATTGCCATTTGGCCAAAATTACACAATTAAAACTAAAATTATATGGTTATGGGTCCCACACTGTTGTACTATATATAATAGTACTAGCATTACACCATGCAATGCACGGATTAAATTAATTACTGTTAAAAACATAACATATTAGTAATATTTTCATTTCATATAAAAAATAAATTTAATATATTGATTCATATTTCTTTAATTAGATGAACAACTTAAAATAAAAATAGTTTTCCTATCAAATCACATGTGTTAATATCAATAAGGATAATGAAAATTTAAACTTGTCAAATCACATGTCATAATATCAATAAGGATAATAAAAATTTAAATTTGTTATATCAGTGATCTGCAAAAGGACAATATAAGAATACAAAGGCACAAATACTTTTCCATAAATCAAAACAACTTAACAAATTTAAGAGAAATTAAACTAAAATAATAAAAATTGTACTGCCTAAAAAGAATGAAAAATGATTAAAATATTGATAACATATATCCTTCCTGCTCAATGAAAATTTAACTCAAAAAAAAACTCAGCACTATGTAAAATTATTATTTAAAAAAGTAAACAATACACTAAATAAAAATTAGGGGAAAAAATATATTCAAATATTGCTATATGATTTTCTTTACAAATTGTTCTATTTAAATTTAAACTAAAAACAAAAATAAAAGGAAAAAATATTGAATTCTATGTTTGTAATGTGATTGATTTTAATATATCAACATATTAACTATTAAAAACAAAAGAAAAAAAAATGGTTGGGGGGGGGGGGG
>JACGDI010005241.1:1801338-1836918 GCA_014898725.1 Jacaranda copaia | reverse complement strand
TATATATATATATATATATATGAAGGTTTGATAAACAAATGCAAAAAATTTTAAATGTATATAAAAAAGTTCATCTCTCGAATGATTTTTTTTCCTATGAATAAAGATTTGTTGAAATTAATATTTTGAATTTTGATTTTTGATTTTTGATTTTTATACATGCATACATATTTGATATTATTTGGATTTGAGCACCAAACCTCATGCATATAAGTCTAAAGAAAATACTATTCAACCATGTAATAAATGACAAATGTTCTATATAATTGGCCTGAAGTTTAGAAATCATATTTTAAAAGACCGAGTCATGTGAAAATAACATTAACATTTTGGGAACACATTTTTTGAAAGACTATCCATCAAAAGTTCAATCACATTTTAAGGAATTATTGATAAATGGAAGTACATTAATATATTAACATTTCCAAATGTCACAAAAACTCATGAATTAAAACAAAATTACATTGCAAAAGTCATATAAGGTTTTTTATTTGCAAGTGGAAATTAGGAAATGCTTGATCTCCATCTTCATTTTCTTGGTCACTTTGGGGACTCCACATTAAAAATTGACCACTTTTTAATATAGTGTGACCTTATCAACTTGAAATTGCATTAACATAAAATTTCTTTGTATTGCAAATCAATATCGAAAATACATTAATTATAAATAGCTATTTTATTTCACAGGTGCCTCTGTTTATCAATTTATTCTTATTGTCATAGTAATATGATGGTATATGTTGCTGCTCCACCTAAAATCGTCCCTACTTCAAGCCTTTGATAATCCATATTAAAAAAAATTAGGACAAATTAATCATTAGTATTTCTCATAATCCTTAAAATATTAAAGTTTTATATGATTCAATAAATTACTTACTTGATATGAACATGATAATACCACCTTATCTTTATATTAAGTCAAAAAGTCCATCTTTGTTGCCAAATTTATTGCTCGCTCAGTTTCTCTGACCAGTTCATTTGCCATCCTTTCTCTGTCATGTTAACATAGAGAACACATGTTTTTACAATTAAGAAATAATAATTTTCTAAATTATATATATATGATATTAAAAATTCAACACGTACCAAATTCTAGCATAAAAGAAACTTTTGCACAAAATGCTTAATGATTGGATATATTCTCTTTCTTCCAATTGTGTTTGCATTGAATCACTTAATCCTTTTATACAGGTGTATAAAGTAGAAGAGTTTTAACTAATAAATATCCTTCATATTATCTCTTTACTACACATGACATTAAAGTAATAATATCAAATATTGTCTTGATAGAAATTAAGTTATTTGATACTTATCAAAATAATTTTGGATTTTTTTTTCATATCTATGCTATTTTATCTACACTTTTGAATAGAAAAAATAAATCAACTTTAACTACTTAACAAAATCATGTAATTCACAAATTCACACTATTCTAAATACATTATTCAAATATAAAACTCACATAAATAATATCTTTTATCTGGAATTTAAAAAACTAAATAGTGAAAGAAAGATAATACAAATTCAATAACCAAATACTTTTGTAATTTTAAATTTATGCAATGAGATAAATTATTAAATCTATGATTATGAATATTTTAAATTTTTATGGTAAAACAAAAATCTATTGATATGACTATTTGAGATTATCCTATTAGATAAATATTAATACTGTCATTTTGAATAAATACAACATGAGTTTTAATTCTCTTGATAGAACGAGAATGCGCACTCATTTGATCTTGATCCTTGTGGAGCGAAAGTGAGACTAGACTGGATCTGCACGGCCCTCCTAATAATATCCATAAATGACTTGTTTTTGGTAATAGATGTTATAACAGATAAACTAATTGTTAAAATAAAATTAAAAAATAAATTAACAACCAATAAGAATTTTTTAATTTAATTAAGAAATTCAAAATTTGGTCAAACTTGTACAATTGCAGGTCCTATACTGTTGTGTTATATATAATGGTATAGATAGATAGATAGATAAATAAGTATATTTTAAATTTTAAATGAAAGAAAATTAGAGATGAGATACAATCATATCGATTAGCACTACCAAAAAAATTGGCGTTAGTTACAGCTCCCAACAGTCACTGATTTGTAATGAATTTGTGATCGATTCTATTTAAAAATAGAGAAGTATGAGGTAATGGTTCATATAGATAAGGAAAAGAATTTAAAGAAATTTGTGGAATTTCTAGTTATTTATTAAGTTCCTATTAACTATATCAATGGATAAGTCAAGGATTATAAAACCACAAAACTCAATCGATAATTTTTGGCAATCTAAAAATCGTCAGAGCTACTTCTTATCTATTTTGTTCAGCTTAGATTAGGTTGTTCCTATTTTGCTTGTAGAAAACAAATCTTTCTATATTTTCTACCTATGTCTTTTATGCTCATATTGTCCATAATTTGTAAATTAATTGATCTTTGTAAGAAATTTGCAGTTTCATAACTTTTTCTCTATTATGAACTGAAATAATTAGGTGCTGGAAGTAGCTTTGTGGGCCATGACTTTAAGTGAAGTTGATCTTGAAGCTCTTGGACATAGTTTTTGGATTACATTTTAGTCTTATAGTTCTTTATTAACATAGTTTTTGGATTATTTTATTTTTATAATTGACATGTTTGGACTGAATGAGTTTGTTTATATTTAAAGATCTTTGTTTTGTTTATGAATTTAGATATATAAAATATTATTGAATTTTGAATACAATTTTATATTTTTTAATGTGAATTATTATTTTAAATTGTGTAGGTTTACATTATTGTAAATGAGAATAAAAAGTATCCATTTAACATTAAAAAATAAAAAAATATTATAAAAAAATTAGTGCTCGTCGCCGAACCGATCACTAGGCGGTGAAGTGACTGACTATTAGTGACCCCACCAAATCGGTCACTAATCAGTGATTGCTTAGTTACCGACTATCAGTGACCCCATAAAATCGATCACTAAGTGGTTACTGATTAGCGACCGTCTATCAGTGACCCCCCAAAATTGGTCACTAAATAGTTAGTGACCATTTTGTTGCCGCTTATCAATGATCTCTCAAAATCGGTCACTAAGCTGTCATTGATTAGTGACCGCTTGTTCACTCTTTTGTTAATTATTTTGTGACGGAATTTAAAAAGTTAGTAACCGCATTGGTAGTCCCTAATGTGTGACTGCATGTTCAAGCAGTTACAAATTTCAATTGTGATGAGGGTTGTTGTGACTGTCCTGAGCAGTCACAGATGTAGCCAATGACACTGTCAATGACCCCTTTTTCATTGAATTTGTGATCGATGTGGTGGTCCCAAAATCTAATTTTTTTGTAGTGTAGATATAACAATCAACAAATAATAATTTTTTTTTAAATGAATTAAAATGCTAAAAGTTCTAAGAATTTGCCAGTTGACCAAAATTCCAAAATTAGAATCAAAATTATATATATAATAAATCCCATTTCCTTGTGCTATATACAACAATATAAATATAGATAGGCATACTATTCATACACATATGAAGTAATAGGTTTAGATTTTATCGAACATTTAAATATTCTTCTCAAGAAACACCCAAAAAAAAAAGAAAAAGAAAAAAAAGGATGAGGGATGGGGAGGTGAAGGAGAATAAACCATGGGACCGATTTGATTTATGTTGGAACTAACCCAACTCAGGACAAGACCATATTCCTAAATCGGAGTAGCAATTGGATTGGGTTGAAGTAGGAGTATAATATTGATTTTCTCAATTCAAACCCAATTCAACCTGATGACAATTTGAAAGTGCTCTATTCTAATCTAACCTAATTCATATCAGGTCAGGTTTTGGATTGACTTGATTTTTAAAATAATTATTTTGAATATTTGTTTTAACTTTTCAAAATTTTTTGGTATTTTTAATTTTTAATTTTATCTATTTTTAATTGTTAATAAATTAAAATAGGAGTAAGGAATTTTCATTGTAACTTCACAATTGCAATATTCTAAAATAATTTTAATTGAACGATATAATATATTAATTTTTTGGATTTTTTTTCCCTTTATTTTCTAGTACTTATCATCATTATAAAAATATTGAAATCACAAAGCATCTTATTTTTAAAAATATCATACTTTTTCAAGTTTTACTCACACACCCTCTTTAATTTTTGGATCTTTTATGTCAATTAAATTGTCTCTTTTCACTTTTTAAAATTAATATTGTTATTTTTTAACTTTATATTCATTCAATTAAGCAATGCATAAATTAATAAAAATATATCATCAAGCAAATAAGTAAACATATACTTTCAATTATATACATAATTTATTATAAAAACTTGGTTAGCACTTTTGAATTTTTTGTAACCTCTCAATAGAAAGAATTCTTATCTATTTATATATGCAATATCTTGCATTATATAAGACTTAAGAAAAACTTCTAGGACAATTCAGTAGTTAAAGTAGCATTTTGTTAGCTCTTTGCAGTACAATTTTCATGTCCACTTGAATGTAAAAATAACCATTTGAAATAAATTAAAATTGTAGTAATTCATCATATATGGTTGTGAAAATAAATAAGAATGAAAAATGCCAAATTGATATTGCTAAAGTTCAAAATTTCAAGCTTTATTTTGTTATTTTATTTTTCACTCCTAAGAAAATTTAAATTTTATGTATTTAATTAAATTGGGTCGAGTTAGTTTATGTGGGTTCGGATTATTGTGTGATCCACAATTAAATTTTAAATTGTTCATATAACCTGAAATTCAACCTAACCCCATCTATTTTTTTTTTGAATTTTTATTCATATCAATCTTATTAGACTCAAACCTAGAATGGGTCAACTCCAATTTAATTTTTTCATGTCACACTCAAGTCGAATTATCGTTTGATATTGAAAATTGCCACCTTTATTCCCGAATCCCGATGAGTGATATGTGAAAAGAATTAGTATTTAGTTTGACCAAGAGTCCATAAAACCAACTCAATTTGAGTTTGACCAATAAAGCCCGTCCCCCTGTCCCTCGTTCAGAGTTTGGTTAAATTATGCATTGATTTATTTTAAATGTTAAAACAGATGCACACATCTAGAATACATTAGGATTCAAATTCTTATAATTATTTTTTTATATTATGTAAAAGACCTATGCATTAATGTCAAGTGTAGATGTTGACATTTTACAATTTATCTTATATGCTTTTCAATTTATATTGTTTTCAAAATAAAATTGTCCCCATAGTTTAGTATTGAGAATGCGAAGACAGATGACAGCGTTACTTCATTAATTGTTGAACTACCTATTTTATATTTCTCCACATTTTAAATATTTATTTTTGAGTGTGTGTGAGGTGTGTTAATGTCTCACCTCGATAAAATAAATAAATTATGATTTTTATATATAATATTGGGAATCCTCACCTATTGAGCTAATTTTTGGAGTGAATTGGGCCAAAAGTCTATTATTTGACGTGGTATTAGAGCCATTCATTTTCGATATTGGGTTATCTAATATTATTGGACTATTTGTTTCATGTCATTTCGTGCTCCAAATGTTCATTGCTGGGCATGCGTGGAGTGTGTTAGTGTCTTACATTGATAAACTAAATTATAAGTTATGGTCTTTATATATGATTTTGGACAATTCTCATTTATTAAGCTAGTTTTTGGGGGTGAGTTTGGCCATTCTTTGACATTTAGGTTTAGCATTTGTGTAAATGTTTCTAGGAAAATCTTAAACTTCTGTATGTGTAGAAAATAAAATCTGATTCTTCCACTTAAAGAGGATGCTAAAAATTAAATTTTAGTTGCATTACAGAACAGTCCCGTCATCACATTTCTAGATGAGGAATTAAATATAATTTTTAAGCATCAATTATTTTTTTTCCTTTTAATAATATCAATAAAAATTGGGGTATGAGTACTTTGGCACTTTCAAAGAAAAGCTATAAATTTGAACCTCAGGAAATCATAAAAATTAAAGTGTCAATATAGAGAAGATATCTTTAGAAAAAAACGAAAGAATTTGAGGCTACATTAAAGTATATGTACAAAGAATTTTAGGTCCATACTATTTCATAGAATAACTTATAATTGTAAAAGAAATTCAATTCATGCCAAAAACATACATGTACATATAAAATATTAGTGATAGAAAATAAAGCGACAATATGAAAATTATCACTTATGAAAATTATCACTAATGATATATATTAAGAGACAAATTTAAAAAAAAAAATACTAAAAACTCCGTGAAATAAATTTTTATATCTGAAAAATTCATTAGATTATTTTCAAACAAAAAGCCTAACCATGCATTAACTTTTACTCTATGTTTGGACAATATTACCTTCGAATTCTTGCACTAAGAACTTTTTTATTTATTAATATTTATTTTTAGCATTAATTTTTTTTAAACTTCATTCACTTATATGTAGTAAATTTTTTAACAAAAGTTAACTTACGAACATTAAATTTTTTTAATATTTTTATTTAGTTCATTTTATTTTAAAATCAAATTTATATATACCTAAAATTCTAGAAATTTATTCCTCTAAGTTTCTTTTAATTTTACTAAAGTTAAAATCATCATTGATACAAATTAATTTAAATAAATTTAAAGAAAAGTTTTCCTTTAGAAAAGTCAATTCATTAAGTTTCTTAATTTAGTGAGCTTGGGTAATTCACTCAAATCATTAGTTGTTCAATTTTCTGGAGTGAAAGAACTAACGGAATGTTTGGATTTGTCTTGGAGGGTTTTGCGTTGTATGTTTTAGAGGAATGAAGTTTGAGAGTGAGGTTAGAAAATATTGTAAAAGTGGTATTGGGGAATGATGGATTTTTGTTTGTGTTTGAGAAAACAGGTAGAAAATATTTTAGAGATTTTTCGAGCATTTATTTGTATTTAGAGAGGGAATATTTTTTGTTGTAGTGTAAAATCAATACTTTTTTATTGAATACTTGGAGTGAAAATTAAATTTGATAATATTTTATATTTTATGAATAATAAAAAAATATATATGATATATATGTATGTATATATATGATGAGATATGATTATGATGTATAAATGTAATAATTATTAGAATGATGATATAATTTATTATTATTTCAAGGGATGCATTAGATATAGTTGAATATAATGTTGGTTGATTTTTTATTTTTTCTTTTTTTTTGTGTATAATAAATTGGTTTAGTAATAGATGAATATAACACTAAATGAAATATATGACCAATGAATCTTATGTATTAATAGTATAAAATTAATTTTTATTAGTTGAAATTAAAATAAAGAATGCTGGAGGAAATGATAAATAGTTATATACAAAAGTAATGCGCTTAAATAGGAATTTTCATACAATAAGTCCAATGCAAATTAAAAATTGCAGTACTTAACTTGAAGCAAAGTCCAATCATTATGAGACATAATAACATAATCAGAATAAAATAAAGTCGAGATGATGGGGGAGGTCGTTGTCTCGTCCATGCCATGCTCACTTGGCGCGTGTTGGTCGAGCTAAAACGTTGTCGTATCCTAGTACGACGTATAACATCGTTTCATGAGGAGATAGGTCCAACTCGGAAACCTCATATGTGTCATCTTTAGAGCCAATTGATATATCAACACCAACCCGCATCGAAGCCCGTGAAATGCAGGCTGTTAGAGCTGTGCCCGTACGAAGAATTACTTGATCTGTCAGAATTAGATATGATAATAGGGTGCTTGTACCCACGAAACAACTAATCATCGCGTCTTTGGAGCAGGCACGGATGAGGTCTGGTGTGTGTTGGCGGCTTGGGTGACATAATGATTTTGCTTAAGCTTATCTTACCCAAACTCCCCCAAGGTAAATAATGCTCACAAAGTGACAAGGCTTACACATACAAAAAGATAATACTAAATATGGAACTCACACCTATGAAACACTAGAAGTGAAATTTGCTGCTATATCTAATTCTCATCTCATTGAACTTGTTGATTTTGCTTTAAAATTTGAGTTAAATTAATGAGAATCAGAAGAAAAATAGAGCAAAATAGAGTAAGGGATCGAAAAAAACACTTTGTGAACATTAACTTTATAGTGAACAGTAATTTTGCGTTGGGGCGCAAGTTTTTCCACCCTAGTTCAAAGTTTATGCCCAAATTCTTAACAGTAACAGAATTCTTGCGTCAGGGCGCAAGCCCATGGGCCCAAGACTCAATTTTCATGGGTATTTAATCAGTTTTCTTTTGGGATTCATTACAAAAGACACATACACAAGGATTTTTAACTATTTTTGAGATAGTTTCTTCAGGCGGAGTTTAGAATAAGGGTGTTGGGTGTTCTCGTGAGATTTGTGGGATTTAAAGTTTATATTTGTACTTTGATTTAAGATCAATAAAATTTTTTTTTTTTTTCGAGTGGATTAGGTACATCACCAAACCACGTTAAATTTTATTGTTAATTGCATTAAATTTCTTTACTATTATTTCATAGTTGTGATTATAAATCGTTACAACTTAGAACAAATTGGTATCGAGAATCGGGATTAATCAAATGTCAACCTTGAAGTATGAGTTAGAGAAGTTTGATAGGAAAAATAATTTTAGGCTGTGGAAGATGAAAGTCTATGCTCTCCTACGTCAACAAGGTTTACATAGAGCATTAAAAGATAGAGATTACTTGCCGAAAATGCTAACAGACGAAGAAAAGGACAAGTTTATGGTGAAAGCCTACAATACTCTGGTGTTATCATTGGTAGATAACGTATTGAGAGAGGTCGCCACAGCAAATACTCCAGCAGGACTATGGTCAAAGCTCGAGAGTTTATATATGACGAAGTCCTTGACAAATCGATTATATCTGAAACAACAATTATACATGTTGAGGATGAAGGAAGGTACATCTGTTACTCAGCATATTGATTATTTCAATAAAGTAATTCTGGATCTTGCTAGTATAGATGTAAAAATTTATGATGAAAATCAAGCGTTGATTCTTTTGTGTTTACTACCCAAATCGTTTGAGCACTTGGTCACTACATTGCTGTATGGATGAGATATGATTTTAATGGAGGATGTGAAGGCTTCATTGAATTCCAACGAGTTGAGAAAACATGTCTCGAGTAGTAACAATGGTGAAAATAGAGAAGGATTGATGGTGAAGGGAAGACCGAGAGAAAGAGAAAGGAGTAGAGGTCAATCAAAGTCTCGAACCAAGCCTAGAAATGACAATAGATGTTTTAGGAGCGGTGGAAAGGGGCACTGGAAATGGAAATGTTCGGAAAGAGGAAAGACAAAAGATGTAGGTGAAACTTCTGATAAAAAATGGGATGATGTCGTAGGAATTATTGAGGATAAGTCTTATGGTGGGCTTGTTCTCAATGTTACCAAAGCTTACTAAGTTCTGAGTGGAATTTGGATAATAGCTGCTCCTGCCACATGTGCCCACGTGAAGATTAGTTTACCACTTATCAAAAATACAATGGTGGTAAAGTACTTATGTGAAATGATACTTTATGCCGGGTTGTAAGAATTGGTTCAGTAAGTATCAGAATGCACGATGGCATAGTAAGGACCTTAATAAATATGCGTCATGTTCTAGATTTGAAGAAAAATCTGATTTCGTTAAGTATACTGGACAAGAATGGTTGTGAGTACAGAGCTCAAAATAGAGTTTAAGGGGTTTTCAAAAGTGTACTACTTATCATGAAGGGAGATAAAAGGAATGGCCTTTACATCTTACAGGGCAGCACAGTTTATAGTAGTGCAATTGTTTCTTCATTAGTCAATGATACCACGAGACTATGGCATATGCAACTTTGGCATATAAGTGAGAGGGGGATGTTAGAACTAAGCAAACGTGACTTGCTTAGTGGAGAGAAGATTGGAAAGTTAGATTTTTGCGAGCAGTGTGTGCTTAGCAAGCAACATAGGGTGAAATTCGACAATATGATTTACAGGACCAATGGCACCTTGGATTACATTCATTTAGATCTTTGGGGGCATTCTTAAGTTCTTTCAAAGAGAGGTGCTAGGTATATGTTGACATTTATAGATGACTTTTCACAGAGAGTATGGGTGTACATGTTGAAGTATAAGGATGAGGTATTTGTCAACTTCAAGCAATGGAAAACTTTAATCGAAAAGCAGATAGGAAAGAAAATCAAGTACTTGAGGACTAACAATGGATTGTAGTTCTAAAAATCAAGTGCTTGAGGACAATGGATTGGAGTTCTAAAAATCAAGTGCTTGAGGACTAACAATGGATTGGAGTTCTACAACAAGGAATTTTAGGAATTCTACAATAAGGAAGGAATTGTGAGGTATCGCACAATTGTACACACACCACAGTAAAATGGAGTTGCAGAATGAATAAATAGGACTATCTTGGAAAGAGTTAGATGCATGCTTATTAATGTCGGACTGTCCAAGGATTTTTGGGCAGAAGCAATCAATACTGCTTATTACTTAGTGAATAGGTCACCATCAACTGCTTTAGACTGCAAGATACCAATAGAAGTTTGGTCTGTGTCTCCTACTGATTACTCAAATCTAAGAGTGTTTGGGTGCCCAGCCTATGCTCATGTTCGTGATGGAAAGATTGAGCCAAGGTCTAGGAAGTGCATATTCCTAGGTGATGCAGATGGAGTAAAGGGTTATCGTTTGTAGTATAATGTTAATAAAGGCTCCAAGATGATTATTAGAAGGGATGTGACTTTTGATGAGTCTATAATGATGAAGGAGGTAGAGTAGCTCCAAAGTAATCAATAGGGCGTTAAGGAGGAGGTAAAGTTTGAACTTGACACTCTACAAGTTTCAAAGGAGAAACAAAAGGTGGTAGATGAAGCTGGTGAGAGTGCATTATCACTTATTCAATAGTAAGAAAATAATTCACTACAAAACTATTGTTTAACTTGCAATAGGGAGAGGAGGCAGATCAAACTACCACAACGGTTTACATATTCAGAATTGGTAGCTTATACATTGAGTTCAGTTGAGGAGTTTGTAGAAGATGATCCAGTCTCATAAAAAGAGGTAATTTCTAGGCCAGATTCTGATAACTGGGTTGCAACTATAAGTGAACAGATAGAGTCTCTACACAAGAATAGCACATGGGAGCTATTTGATGTTTTGGGTAGAAGACTACAAGTTGAAAATGGATCTACAAGAGAAAGAAAGGGATTCCCGGGGTTGAGGATGTTAGATATAAGGTGCATTTGGTTGCTAAGGGTTTTACTCAGAGAGAGGGAGTTGATTTCCATAAGGTGTTCTCCCCAATTGTAAAGTATACTTTCATTTGTGTTTTACTTACCATGGTTGCTCTATTTGATATAAAGCTTGAGCAGATGGATGTGAAAATAACATTTCTACATGGTGAGTTGAAGGAACAAAACTACATGAGTCAACCAGAAGGATTCGTTGTTTTTGGGAAATAAAATAAAACATGTCTATTGAAGAAATCTTTATATGGCTTGAAGTAGTCTTCTAGATAGTGGTATAAAAGGTTTGATGCATTTATTACCAAGATAGGATACACTAGAAGCAATTTTGATTGTTGTGTATATTATAAAAAATATAGTGACAGCCTAATAGTATATTTGTTGTTGTATGTTAATGATATGTTGATAGCTTCTAGAAACATATATGAGATCAATATTTTAAAAGCCCAGATAAGTAAAGAATTTTAGATGATGGATTTGGGTAGCGTAAAGAAGAAATTGGGCATAAAGATCATCTGGAATAGACAAGCTGGATTGTTGTACTTATCTCAACAACATTATATTAAGAAAGTACTAGAGCATTTTGAGATGCCTAAGTCTAAGCTAATGAGTGTATTGCTTGCAGCTCATTTCAGGCTCTCATTAGATGATTCACCGAGTATTGAGGAGAAGATGGAGCGCATGTCTAATGTGTCGTATGCTAGTGCAGTGAGTAGCTTGATGTACGCCATAGTGTGCACTAGCCCAGACATTTCACATACAGTCAGTATTGTGAGTAGGTACATGCAAAAGCCAGGAAAGACTAATTGGTAGGCTGTGAAATGGATTATGAGGTATCTAAGAGGCTTTGTAGATAGACGTCTAAGGTATAATCAATTGAATTCTGTAGCTAGAATTATTGGCTATGTGGATGCAAATTACGTAGGAGATTTGGACAATAAAAGGTCCATGATGGGGTGTGTGTTTTATGTTTCGGGATGTATGGTTAGTTGGAAAGCGATGTTGCAATCATCAGTAGCATTGTCCACAATAGAAGCTGAGTACATGGCTTTGGTTGAAGGCATAAAGGAAGGCATTTGGCTAAAGGGGCTAATTGTGGACATGGGTATGGACTTTGTGGTTACTTCAATATTTTGCGATAGTCAGAGTGCTATATACTTGTCAAAGAATTAAGCCTTTCATGAGAGAACAAAGCATATTGACATGAGGTATCACTTTGTTCGGGATATGGTGTCCCAAGGTGTTATCTTGCTTGACAAGGTAGGGACTAAGGAAAATTCGACAGACATGATGATTAAAGCTGTTCCAAGAATCAAATTTGAACATTACTTAGATTTGGTCAATATTTGCAAACTCAAATGATAGGTCTTTTCAGGGGTAGAGACAAAGAAGAAGACAGTGAATTTTAAGTTAAAGTGGAGAATTATTGATTTTATCTTAAAATTTGGGCTAAATTAATGAGAATTGGAAGATAAATGGAGTGAAATGGAGTAAAGGGTTAAAAAAGACGCATTATGAATAGTAACATCGCAGTAAACAGTAACTTTGCACTAGGGCGCAAGTTTTTTGCACCCCATTGCAAAGTTTCTACTCAAATTGGCAGCAATAACAGAATTCTTGCGCTCGGGCGCAAGTCATGTGCACTCGAGCATGCGACCCAAGCCTATGTGCCCAAGACTTGATTTTCATGGGTATTTAATCAATTTTCCTCTGGGATTCATTACAAGAGACATATACGTAAAGGTTTCTACCTACTTTTGAGATAGTTTCTCGAGATAAAGTTTAGAACGAGGGTGTTGGGTGTTCTCATGAGATTTATGGAAATCAAAATTTGTACTTGTACTTTGATTTAAGATCAATAAAATTATTTTTTTTGTTGGGTAGATTAACCACATTGCCAGACCACGTTAAATCTTGTTGTTAATTGCGTTAAATTTTTTTACTATTATTTCATAGTTGTTATTCTAAATCATTCAAAGTTACAATAGAACCTTAGCTTAATCAAGAATATCATTGGTTGTCAGCTCATAGAAGACATCCAGTGCTCCACAGTCTACTTCAAAGTGTCGTGATACTACCTAAGCTCATTAAATGTTTTTACCACAAACTTTATTGTGAACAGATGCTGAAAGTGGTAGGTAAGTTTGTATGCTATGTCAGGTATATAGATCTATATGTACAACTCATTCATCAGTGACTGATTATGTTAGCTTCGAGAAGCATATGGAAGAAATGCTTATTGATGCCCAGACCCCAAACATCCAAAATTTGTATGCCTACATTGTCTATCAAGCGATGATAACTTTTCCTTGTAAAAACATTCATGCATCCAATTATAGAATATGAAAAAATATGTGTAATGGAAAGGAAGAGTTACTGTTAGGATAAAAACATCATTATATATAGTATGAGTCTATAAAATTGCCATACAAATAGTATTTTTAGTAACACTATCACAAGTAGCAACAAAATATATAGCACAAGAAATATAAGCAACCTAGCAATAGTAACATATGGCTATTATGTTGTGTTGCATGCAGTAGTGTGTGATAATCGGTGTGTATAGTGCTCTGCTCATCACAGAGTGGGGATGTCCATTGATGTAACATATGAAGAAGTACCAGTAGATGTATGTAGCTCCCCCTCTCGAGATAACACCTAAGCTGAGGTATTATTCTAGTTCATACCTTAAGCATGTATCAATATAATCAATAGGACCTTAAAATTTTTCAATAACATCCACATCACAATCTTACTGCATGCTTTAATCTAAATGCAGAAGCTATATCAGAGTACTAGATACCATAATAAGAATTCAACAGCATTCAAACAAAAATGTTGTCACTAGTACCATGATTCATATATATAAACCACGAGTATACTAGTAGTGATGACATATCACAACATCTCTAAACAAAACAACCCTAAGTGCAGTTATATATATACATAAACAAACTTCAGTACAAATCATTACTGCCAATTTTATCGGATCTCATGTCCTTTTATCTCTTACCTATCTAAACAAAAGCAGGTAATACATGAGTGTGAGTCATAAGGACTCAATAAGGATAGCGTAAAGCAATGCATGACCAATTGGAAATCAAGGTCCACAGATAATAATCAATGATAGTTTAGCATGAGAACGACAAGTTAATGCCAAAATAAAATAATGAAGGAAATCAAGTTACTAGCAATTGCTAGGTTGGAAGCTGTGATCGTCGGCTTAACTACCTATTCGTCTCAATCGATCCTACTCGGTAGGTTTAGGGACATCTCAGTTGATCACAGTCAGGAGGTATAAATGTGGCTCATTTGCTCAGGATATCAACCTGATCTAGAATGGGATACCACTCCAGCTTTATTATTCAATGAGCAGAATATAATTACAAGGATAGCCAACCCAACCACATATGCAAGTCAAAGATCAAATATATTATGCATATTAGATCATTCTTATGCCTCCATAATAGTATAATAACAATTCAATTTAGTAGATTGAGCATGACAGCTCGGCAAAAATAATAGCTCAAGCATAACAACAGCTCAAGCGTAATAGCTTGGCAAGGCATTCGGCCAATAACTTTCTTGCACGCATATGTTTTATTTCAATCAATGAACTAGTCAAATGCCAACATGGAAGAATAATAAGTTTAATTAGTTAAATGCCTACACGGCAGAACAATGTGTTTTACAATATAATTTCAATAAAGTCAGTACTGTAGATAATGAAAGATAGATTTAATTAAGGAAGCCAACACAGCTAACAACAGTATAGGGTATAGTTCAATCGGTATGATAACATATAAGACATAAAATTGTTCATGGTACTAGAATAGAAACAAATAGTTGATTCACATGGTTTCGATACACATCAGATAATGGTACTATTCATAAACTCAACAATTAATAAAAGACAACGATATTCAATGAACAACAATTAAAATAGTATAACCTCACAAGGTTTGGGAACTCAAAACAAACGATAGCAATAGTCATGAGAGTAGAACCTCACAGGGTTCAAGTTACAGTAATAATGATAATCAGATTGGATATCAAGCAGTAGAACCTCACAGGGTTTGGCAATCAATGGATAATAATAATGATAGCAAAGATATGTATCAAATCAAGTGAACCTTACAAGATTCAATCACAATAACATTACTTTACTCAAAGTATTAGTAGGTCGGTAGATCCTTACCTTAATCATATCAATGATGTAGTCAAACTCTATTTATCCTCAAGGTCAAATTCGTCGTCACCTATTCAAAAGAGTAACCTTATATTAAAACCTATGTTCAATCCTAACATTCGCTAACATTTAGAATCATACTAATAATAGTCTAAATTTGAGTAATTATCCTACTGATACGTAGGTTAAGATTTGATTCAATATTATTGCCCTAAACATGCTATTAGTATTTGATATTATTTCATATAAACTATAGGTTATATAGCATATTAAGTGTAGAAAACCCTAATTTTATGTAGCCATGACTTAATCGACAAAAGCTTGGATTTTATTGATAACTGGATTATTATCAAAAGCTCCACCACCTCATGCTATTGCATTGGTAAAGTTAAATTCTGTCGCCACCGTTGGACCATTCTGAAATCTGATGACACCAGTGAGTTCTTGGAGTTAAGCTCTATAAAACCTAGCTTTTGGTTTTGCCAATTGATCATCAAAAAGTAGTCCCTGCCAAGCTTTGCTATTACTCACTTTTAAGCGTTGATTTCATTGTTGTTCGCTAGTCTTTTCCAACTGCATGTGAGATCACCAAGGTTCTAGGAGTGAGAGAAATGTGATAGTTGGAGTTATTTTGGGTATTGACGGGTCGCCGGAGAAGTTCACCAAAGAGAGGGAGAAGATGGTGCGTGGTGATGAAGAATGAAAAATAGGTGTGAAAATTAAATTTTCATTTTTATAGATTTAGCTTTTCCAAATTTATAAACTGACCCCAACTATTTAAGAAATCATTCAATTAAGCCCAAAACATTTTTAGTGTAATTCAGTTTAGCCATTAGTTTCATGAGTCTTCACATTCAATCTTTTAATTTAATAAAATTAAACATTAGCCCCCCATAATTAAATAAATGGTGCAAGTACATTTTTCAAAATTGTATTTTAACCCACAAAACTTCCAAAATCTTCACAAATTTTAAATAAATTCTTAGAAAATAATATTTAAATAAAATATTAAAATATCACAAATTTAAAGGTTGTTACAATCCCTCCTTCAAAGAATCTAGTCTCCAAATTCTTACCTGAATACTAAAAAAGTTCTAGATACTGTTGGCGTATGAGATCCTCTAGTTGTTATGTTACTTCCTCAATATTATAGTTTCACCAAAGAACTTTCACTTGAGGAATTCTCCGATTCCTAAGTTCTTGAAACGTTTGATCCAAAATGCTAACTGGTTGTTCCTTATATGCCAGATCACTTTACAATGGTATGCTGGGTAGGGAAATAATGTGGGAAGGATCAGGGTAGTATTTCCAAAGCTGTGACATCATGAATGCCCATCATGCTTTGTGGGAAAGCCAAGCGATACACTACTGGCCCAACTTTTTCACTTATCTCATAAGGGCCAATATATCTAGGGCTCATCTTTCCACCTTTGCCAATCCTTTGAGTCATCTTTCTCGAAAATACTTTAAGAAATATCTGATCACCCACTTCAAACTCTAAATATTTTCTCCTATTATTTGCATAACTCTTATGGTGATCATGTGCAACTTCATTCGCTACTTAATCATCACAGTTATTTCAAAAGCCTTTTGAATTAGCTCTAACTTGATAGTCTTTGTAGACTTATGGCTACCACCTTTGTGATTCTCAAGGTCCTAATGTAATGGGGATCAACATTTTCTGTTGTATTGTGCCTTATATGGGGCCATTTGGATAGTGGATTGATAACTATTGCTATACGCAAATTATATTAAAGGTAGATGTTGGCTCCAATTTCCACTAAAGTCCAAGATACAAGCCCTCAACATATTCTCCAGTATTCGGATGGTCTTCTTAGATTGTCCATCCATTTGAGGATGAGCAACAGAACTGAAATGTAACCTTGTCCCCAAGTACTCCTATAGAGCTTTCTAAAGTCTTGAAGTAAATTTTGGATCTTGATTAGATACAATGCTGATCGGTATTCCATGTATTTTGATAATTTCTTTCATATTCAATTCTACCAACTTCTCAACTCTGTATTGTGTCCCAACTGGTAAGAAATGAGAAAACTTAGTTAGCCTGTCCAATATCACCTATACGCTATCATAACCTCATCTTGCTATTGGTAAGCCCATCATAAAGTCCATACTGACTTGTTTCTATTTCCAATTAAGGATTTGAAGTAGTTGGAGTTATCTCAATGGTCGTGATGTTCAACTTTTATTAACTAATAGGTTAAAACATCTGCATCCATAGTCCGTGATATCCTTCTTCATTTCATCCCACAAAAATTGCTTCTTCAGGTCTCAATACATCTTAGTACCTCCTGGGTATACCATGAATCTTATCTTGTGTACCTCATCTAACAATCTTCCTCTCATCTCTTCCGATAAATAGATTCTCTTGCTAAACAGAAGAGTACCTTAGCTGTCAGTATTAAATTCAGATTCTCTAAATTTCTTGATTGGTTTCTTTTTTTTTTGTCTCAATATCTAACTATCCTAAGCTTGAGCTTGTTGTATCTCAGCATACAACTCTGGTTGTACACTCACTCTAGCAAGCTAAATTTTCTGCTTCAATATCATCACAACGACTATTCTTAAGACTTTTGTCACTATCATTCTTGTTATATGGGCCATTTTGGCTATGCAGCTTAGCACATCTGCCACCACATTCGCCTTCCTTGGGTGGTAAGAGCTTGAGAAATCATAATCTTCAAGACGTTCTACCCACAATTATTGTCTCATATTTAGGTTCGTTTGTGACCTTAAATATTTGAAACTTATGTGGTTTGTGTATACCTCAAATGTGGCTCCATAGAGGTAATGCCTCCTCTTAGACAGTGCAAAAACTATTGCAGCTAGCTCTAAGTCATGAGTGGGATAATTTTCCTCATATGGCTTGAGCTTTCGGGATGCATAGGCAATGACTTGCCCTCTTTGCATTAGTTCACGCCCAAATCTTTCCTTTGAAGCATTCGTATATACCATAAAATTCTCCAATCCCTTTGGAAGAGCCAGAAATTGGGCCATTGTTAATTTTCTCTTCAGCTCTTGAAAACCTCTCTTGCAATCATCATCCTAATTATACGGTTGATTTTTGTGAGTTAGCATAGTCATTGGGCTAGCTATTTTAGAAAAATCTTGTACAAACCTTTGATATTCGCCAGCTAAACCAAAAAACTATAAACGTCCATCACATTCTCGGGCCTCTTCCAATTGACTATCACTTCTATCTTCGAGGGATCAATCTCCACTCCATTTAGGGATATGATGTGTCCAAGAAACAATACCTTCTTTATCTAAAATTCACACTTGCTAAACTTAGTATACAACTTATGCTATTTTAACATTCTAAGAACTAAGTTTAAGTGGTTGGTATGTTGTTCTTGAGGCTTCAAATATACCAAGATATTGTTAATGAAGATATAACACCCCATTGAGAGATGCTCACTTCGGGCTGAGGTGCTACTCCAATCTGTTCCACAAATATTTAAATTCAAAATGCACCTCCAAAATTCAATTATAATTCATAAAGCTGCATAGCAACCCCAAAATTTAACAACTCAAGTGCTAGTAGCTCAGCATTGACCTAAAAGATCATTTCAGAGTGCAAAAGCAATAAAATTTCAAACTTCAAGTAAACTCTACAAGAAGTATGACATATATACTTATTCTAAAGTCTCATAAATAACATCATATCTTAACTTATAGTAACACCACAAACCAACATTATATACATGCTAAAGTCTTTTAGTTGAGTTCAGTCCTGTCTATAGTCTTAATCCCTATAATCTTGATCAAATGATATCTAAATACATATCATAAAATAGTTCTTCTGGGCAAGTTATTAACTCATTATGCACTTATTCATACCTGTCTGAGAACATTTAAGAAATACATGGGAGGGTGAGTCATAAGGACTTAGTATGGAACAATGTAAAGCAATGTACGGACTTTCAAGAATCAAGGATTCAACAACAGCAATTACTGTCAGTTTAGCATAAAAAGAACAAGGTTATGCCAAAAATACAACAATAAAAAGAGGTCAAGCTACTAGTAAATGTTAGGTCGGAAGCTGTGATCGTTAGCATAATGACCTAATTAAGTTAATTGATTTACATCGGGAGGTATCAACATTGACCAAGTTAACTAATACTGCTAGGGAGGTTTAGGGACATCTCAATCAATCATAGTTGGGAGGTTTTGATGTTGACCAACTTAACTATTTTACTATGGGAGGTTTTTCTATCAGCTCATTTGCCTAGGACATCAGCCTGATCTAGACTAGAAAGTCACTCCAACCTTATTACTCCTTGAGCATAATACAATTTCAAGAATGGCAAACCTAATTACATATGCAAGTCAATAAATTAAGTGCAACATGCATATTAGAATATCCTTATACCTCTATAATATTACAGTATAGTTCAGTTCAGTACAATAAATAATCAGTTTAGTAGCTCGAGCATAAAAACTTAACAATAATAGTAGCTCAAGCATAATAACTTGGCATTAACAATAGCTCAAACATAATAACTTGGCAAAGAACTCAACCCAATAGTTCTCCTATACACATATCTTTTAATTTAATCAATCAATCAATTAATTGCCAACATGGCAAAACATTGAGCTTCATAATACGATTTCAATAAAGCCATCATGGCAAACAATGAAGGATAAAATAATTAAGAAAGCCAACATGACTAACAATAATATACGATACAGTTCAATCAGCACGATAACTTATGAGATACTGAAATGTTTATAGTACCAAAATAAGAATAGATCAATTGATTCAAAATGGTTTCGATACACATTTTAACAATGGTACATTTCACAAGTTCAATAATTAGTAGTATTCAATGAACAATAATCAAGTCAATAACCTTATAGGGTTTAGAAAGCAACAATAAAGGGTAATGATATAGTCAAGACAATAGAACCTCATAGGGTTCAAAAAATAGCAATAAACAATAATTATAGTCAAGATAGTAGAACCTCATAGGGTTCAAAAGGTAGCAATAAATGATAATCAGATCAAATGTCGAGCAATAGAATCTCATAGGGTTCAACAGTCAATCGATAATAGTAATAATAGCAAAAGCATGTATCAGATCAATGAAACCTAAAAGGGTTCAACCACAATAACATTACTCTACTCAAACAAATACTAGGTTGGTGGATCCTCACCTTTATTTCCACTAAAAAAAGGCTATCCTTGCCTTACTATCCGCCAGGGCCTAGCTTTTTATCACTTAATCAATAAATAGATTTACTATCAAAATCCTCATTTTTAACTTTACAATCATAATCAAAGAGATATCATTCTACTATTGGTCATTGTACCATCAATACTATATTTTAGGGTTTGATTTTGACATTATCGAGTGTGACATACCGGATGCATTGTTAATACCAAAATATTTATGGGAAGTATATTTGTATCGGTAAAAGAATATAATCAAGTCCTTAATTTATACAATAACCATACAACATTGCACAAAATGGATTACAATAACCTAACTATCATTAATAAATATAATTTGTCACTTAGATTGTGATTACATAAATTAGGCTTTTAATCTTTTAATAAACCCAATTCACTCAAATTTGTCACATGATAATACAAATCTGAGTTCCCCAAACTTATTTTGGTACAAGCACGACCCAAATCTTAGTTCTATATCATTTCAATTAATCCAATTATCACCATTTGGGTTCCTAATTCATAAATGAGGGTTTCTCTGCCTAGTTAGCTATATAACCTATATTTTATATGAAATTATACCATTTTGGATTCACTAGGCCTACTTAATTGATCAAGTGTTTTGTTCTTATGCATGGATGTTCTGATCATCCGTTTCTGTCATTATGTTTGCTAATACAAGGTTTTACAAAGATTAGAACAGATAAATATATACATGCAATTACATACACCAATAATATCATTCTTATACCAATTTTTCACAAATGAAGTAGAATTTCAACAATTAGGTCGTGTGCATGTGATCACCATGATGAGACAAAGATTTTATCCAGTCATCGCCACCACCAAAGTTTATTATTAACACCATCAAAAGACATATTTTAGCTCAAGGAATCAAACCCCCCCATCAATTTCTCCAATTTTTGCCGAATTGAAGCTCAATTGGTCAAAAAATGTGATTGCTTCATCGTGCAACATTTCTTTAATTTCACTCACTCAAGTGGCCATTTTCTAAAATTGAAGGCTTCTATACCATTCTAGAGTTAAACCCATCAAATCATAGTACTTGGTCGTGAGTTTTGATCTCCAGAAACCTGCAGTCCGCCATCTCTAAAGCTTGCCACCATCTAGCTCAATTTCCTGATGAACTACTGGGTGGTTTTGCAAAAACATGTATGGTTGAGGTCTTAGGAGTGAAGGGAAGAGTTTGGTAGGGTTGGATTTTCCATTTTGACCATTGTTAGTGGAGTTGCTGAAGAGACAGAGATAGCGGGTTCCGGTGGAGGAGAAAATGGAAAATGGAAGGTGAAATTGAACTCTATATTTATAGAAATGATCTCTTCTTAATTACAAATTGACCCCCAACAATTTTGGTCAAATCTTGATTCGGTCCAAAAGTTTTAATTAAATTCAATTGGTCCCCAAGTTTGTTGGTCTTCCACATTAGCACCCCCAAAATTCTAAAGAAAGACCAAATTGAGTCTCTCCTAATCGCACATTAACCTACAAAACTTTTGAAAATTATAGAAAAATTAAATAAATTTTTAGAAAATAATATTTAAATAAAATATCAAAATAATGCATTTCTAGGAGTGTTACAGAAAATAACCACAAACTTATCTAGATATAGTCGAAATACTCTATGCATTTGATCTATGAATGCTGCCGGAGCATTTGTCAAACCAAACACATTACTACAAACTCAAAGTGACCATATTGTGAATTAAAGTCAATCTTTGGGATATCTTCCTCTCTAATCTTTAACTAATAATACCCTTGCCTCAAGTTTAACAACTCTTTCACATGTGGTAGGGCGTATTTATTTTTTATAGTGACTTTGTTTTAACTCTCCATAATCAATGCACATTCTCAAGGACCTATCATTCTTCTTAACAAATAGAACTGGGTCCCCAAGGAGATATGTTGGGATGTATAAATTTCTTTTCTAGTAGCTCTTGAAGCTAATCCTTTTGTTCTTTCAATTTTGTTGGTGCTATTCTATAAGGAGTTTTAGATACCGATATGGTTCCTGGGAGAGTGTGAATAAAATTTTTTATCTCCTTGTTCGAAGGTAATAAGTTTAGCACTTTTAGAAATACTTTTGGGTATTGAGCCACTACTTCTACCTTTTCCATTTTTGGCTGTATCTTGAGGCATATTAATAAGATAAGCAAAAAATCCCTATCCGTCTTCTTTCAAAATTATTTTAGCTTCCAATCTAGACAAAATTGGTATTAGATGACTTTCATCCACCGATTGATGGGCTGATACCGACATCTTACTTCCAAGTGTCACACACTTTTTTTAATAGTTCACCTTTACTTTATGTCTATACAGCCAATCCATGCCAAGAATTAGATCATATTCTTGAATAGGTATTTGAATCAGATTAGTTGGGCATATCTCATCTCTTATCATGATTGGGCATTCCTAATATATAGTATCAGTAGTCAACCTTACTCCTGGTGGCATCAGAACTTCTATCTAGTATGCCATAGTCTGAGGTGGCTTATTCATCTTTTGTGAAAATGAGGTAGATATAAAAAAGTGGGATGCACTAGGATCATACAAGGCATTACTAGAAGTTTCAAAGATAGAGATCATACATTTGACCACCTCATTTGGGTCCGGTGTATCCTCTCCTATTAGGGTATAAGTGTAAACTTGCACTTTCTGCTTCCCTTTTCCTCCCACTTCTTGCTTTCCTTTTCCACCAGTAGGTGCTAGCCCTTTTCTCTTAAGACAGTCTCGCAAAAAGTGCTAATTAGTACCACATCCCATGTATTTATCCTGCCTCATCCATCATTTAGTTTCTTCATATCTCGACCTTCCACATAATCCACACTATTTTTGACTCGTACCTTGGGCCAATTCCACTTCCCTTTTAGATTATGGTACATGAGGCGTAATGTTACTAATACGTAATTTAGGTTGTTTTTTTTCTGCGCTTTCTTGTCCTTTGGGGTGTGGCCTTATTTTTCAATTCCTTTCTTCAATTTTGTGGATTTTCTGTAGTTTTGACTTTAATTGTAGTGCTTTGCTCATTGCCATGTTCAAGTTTGGCAAATCAAAAGCTGCTAGTCCTCGTTGAAGTTTTGGTCTTAACCCTTATATGAATTGCTAAGTTTGTTTATTGTCATCTTCCATCATGAAAGAAGCATAGCATACCTAATCGTTTGCTCATCAAAGTACTACAGATTGTCAAATATCTTTTCCAAACATTTGACCTATATCTTAGCCTTTCTATCATTGGGCTCTCTAAAAACCTTAGGAGGTTGGAGTCGCAAAAACTGTTCTAAAGCTTGACCATTAGTACCCTCATCAAGTGCCCTTGCTTTGTCTTCCTTAGCTGGGCCACATTGTTGACCCTATTGCCTTTTAGGGTTTTCGTACTCAACAGATTGATTCATGGATAGTTGTTCTAAGGGATTAGATTGTGAACCCTCTTTCTCAGGCCATGTTTGCTAATTAGCAGGTTCTCCTCATCTAATATTTTAGGGTAGAATGCCTCTTCTGCCAGGTGGTCTACCTCTACGGCCTGCTTTTGCCGAATTAAGAGCGCAAACACTCTTATATGACGTCTTCATAGGTTAGATTCTTTTTAAATCTTAAACCTATGATCATTTTGTCGCAACAACATTCAAATCATTTTCAACTCCATTAGAACTCCAATCACAGCAAGAAAAATAGGAAAAAAATATAAAAATAATTAATAAGCCAAACCACATAAAGTAAATATTGCTCAAGTAGATTACAACAGAGAAACGGTTCCATTCATGTATATATATAAGTTAGCATGAGTAGTTAAAATTGAGTATTCACAATTTCAAAATTTCAAAAAGGGCTAAGCTATTAGTATGCCTAGTCATAAAAAAAATGACAAGGCTATATGAGTATTATCCTAGGGTTAAATAACCCAGCTAAAATATCTTAATCTAGTGGTTAAAGCTACGATATATACATATGTCCACAGATACATCTTATATATACTAATAAAGTGCTTAGTCTAAGTCTTCATCATCCGTGATAACTTACTCAACATCCTCTCCCTCTTTTTTGATCTCTATAATTTCATCATCCTCAGGGGGTATATCTTCCAAAAACTCTAGCTCAACAAGGTCGTCATCAGGCAGCACATTCTCTAGAAGCTCCAGCCTAGCTGCATCATCCTTAGGTGGTACGTCAACTAAAAACTTCTGCATCGGGTCCATCTCTGGATACTCATCAATTGAATCCTTCTATATAGGGTCCTCTTCAGCAATGTTCTCAACAAGCCCTACAGCATGCTCCTACATTGGCTCTCCAGTAGGAACCTCCTTAATAAGAATACCCTGATCATGTCTCTATTTAGAAAGGGGTCAAATCCTTAATGGTTCGGTTCTGGTATCAATCTCTACCCCAAATCCTATAGCTCGATCTATGGTACTACTATAGTAGGCTACTATTCTCCTAACCTCCTCTATGATAGCCTGGGTGACATCTACATTCCCTGTAGGATCAAACTCTAATAGCTTAAAGGTTTTTTCTATTTGAAAACATATGGCCTAAAGCTCCTTTATCTATACCTCTGCTATCTTGACCCGTACTTTCTCTCTTTCTATGTCTCCCTTTAACCAATCTAACATATAGCTCCTAGCACCCATTGCTGATTTTAGATGATAGGCCTCGGTCTCTCTATCCATTAAGGCCTCTCTCATGTCATAAAGGCTCTCATGAAAGATTTCATACTTCTCTCGCAATTTTTCCTACTCAGCCTCCAATGCTCTAATCTTTTCCTATAAAGCTTCTACAAATTCATCCTCCTCAATGGGTTTTTTCCCATTTTGATTCCCATTAGCCATCACGTAGTCATAAATTTTGTTTATCAATATTAAACAAATCAAATTCATCTTAACTTCTCAAGTTACATAACACTTTCTCAACATTTACAGATTATTTAAAGGTCGTATCCTAGGATACTTTGCTGCCATTTATAGTGCCTCTTCTAGGGATAACACCTAAGCTGAGGTATTATTCCACTTCATTCCTTAAGCATGTATCAATACAATCATTAGGCTATAAAATGTTTCACAAATTTTTCTATAACATCACAATCTTATAGCATGCTTTAATCTAAATGTGAAAGCTATATTAGAGTGCTAGATACCATAATAAGATGTTCAACAACATTCAAACTAAAATGTCATCACTAGTACCATGATTCATATATACAAACCACGAGTATACCAATAGTCATGACATATCACAACATTGCTAAACAAAATAACCCAAAGTGCAGTCATATATATACATAAACAGGCACTAATACAAATCATCACTACCAGGTTTGTTAGATCTTATATCCTCCTGTCTCTTAACTACCTGAATAAAATTAGGTAGTATACGAGGGTGAGTCATAATGACTTAGTGAGGATAATGTGAAGCAATGCATGACCAATTGGAAATCAAGGTTCACAGATAATAATATATGATAGTTTAGCATGAGGACAACAAGCCGATGCCAAAAGAAAACAACAAAGGAAATCTAGTTACAAGCAATTGTAAGGTCAAAAGCTGTGACCATCGGCTCAATGGCCAGTTATCTTAATCAATATTGCTTGGGAGGTTAAGGACATCTCAATCGATCACAATTGGGAGGTATAAATGTGGCTCATTTTCCCAAGACTTTAGCCTAATCTAGACTAGGATACTACTCCAGCCTTATTACTCCATGAGCACAATACAATTACAAGGATAGCAAACCCAACCACATATGCAAGTTAAAGATCACATATATCATGCATTTCAAAACATCCTTATATCTCTGTAATAGTACAATAAACAATCAGTTCAGTAGCTCGAGCATGACAGCTCAACAATACTAATAGCTCAAGCATTACAGCTTGGCATTAACAATAGCTCAAGCATAACAGTTTGATAAGGTGTTTGGCCAACAGTTCTCTTGTACACATATTTTTCAGTTTGATCAATCAATCAGTAAAATGCCAACATAGTAGAACAATGAGTTTAACAAGTGAAATGCCAACATGGTAGAATAATAAGTTTTACAATACAATTTTAATAAAGCTAGTACGGTAGATAATGAAAGACAGAATCAATCAAGAAAGCAAACACGGCTAACGATAGTATATAATATATTTTAATTGGTATGATAACATATAAGACACAAAATTATTCATCATACCAAAATAGAAATAAACAGTTGATTCACTCAGTTTTGATATACATGCGATAATAGTACTATTCACAAGCTTGACAATTAACAACAAACAACGATATTCAAAGAATAACAGTTAAGATAGTAGAACCTCATAGGGTTTGGGAACTCAGAACAAATGATAACAATAGTCAAGAAAGTAGAACCTCATAGGGTTTAGGTAACAATAATAATGATAATCAAATTGGATATCAAGTAGAAGAACCTCATAAGGTTTGATAGTTAATCAATAATAGTAACGATAGCAAAGACAGGTATTAGATCGACTGGACTTCAAAAGATTTAATCATAATAACATTACTTTACTCAAAAAATTACTAGGTTAGTAGATCCTCACCTTAATCACATCAATAATGTAGTTAAACTCTATTGATCCTTAGGGTCAAATTCTCCGTCACCTATTCAAAAGAGTAACCTGATATTAAAATCTATGTTCAATCCTAACGATCACTAACATTCAGAATCATACTTATAACAGTCCAAATCTGAGTAATTATCCTACTGATACATAGTTTAGGGTTTGATTCAATATTACTACCCTAAACATGCTATTAGTATCAAAAGTATAGATGTATACATGGTTAACCCATATATATAGTTCTATAATGATACTCGATATTGATTATAATAATCTAGTTATTAATAAAATCCAAGCTTTTGTCGATTAAGTCATGGTTACATAAAATTATGGTTTTCCATACTTAATGAAATAATAACTTTTTAGATTCACTAGGCTCATTTAATCAATCAAAGGAGTTCTATTTTTATGCATAGGGGTTTTGATTAATTGTTTCTATTATTATATATGAAAATAAAAGGTTTGGTGATGATTGGAACGTGTATATACACACATGTAATTACATACATTACCATCATCATTTTATACCAATTCTTCACAAAAGAGCTAGAATTTCAACGTTTAGGTCACACGCATGTGTTCATCATGATGAGATGGTGATTCTGCACAATCATCACCACTAGAAAATTGAACCACCATCCCTAAAAGATGTAGCTCAACTCACAGAATCAAAGCCCTCAATCAATTCCAGCAACCAACCCCAAATCATTGCTCAATTTCCACCTAAAATAGCTTTGCTGCCTTACGCCACTACGTTAGTTTAAGCCAAATTCCATCACTGCCGCTAGACCAATCTAAAATATGAAGACACCAATGAGTTCCTAGAGCTGAGCTCTACAAAACCTAGGTTTCAATTTTGCCAATTGATTGCAAGAAAGTAGTCCCTGCCAAGCTCCGTCACTACTCACTTTTGGGCTGCAATTTCAATGTCATCCGTTGGTCTTTTTCGACTACATGTGGGGTCATTGAGGTCTTGGGAGTGAGAGGAAGGTGATGGTTGGAATCGTTTTGGGTTTTGGAGGATGGTCAGAGAAGTTCACCGAAGAAAGAGAGAAAGTGATGTGTGTGGTGATGAAGAATGAAAAATAGGGGAGAAAATAAAAATTTTGACATTTTATAGATTAAGCTTTTCCAAATTTTCAGATTGACCCCAACTATTTAAAAAATCGTTCAATTAAGCCCAAATCATTTTTAGTATATTTCAATTTAGCCACCGGTTTCATAAGTCCTCACATTGGGCCCTTTAATTTAATAAAATTAAACATTAGCCCCCTTTAATTAAATAAATGGTGCAATTATATTTTTCAAAACTATATTTTAACCCACAAAACTTTCAAAATCTTTACAAATTTTAAATAAATTCTTAGAAAATGGTATTTAAATAAAATATCAAAATATCACAAATTTTAGGGGTGTTACAATGTACCGATGCTATATCTAGCCTATGGGTGGCAGCACCAAAACCTTGGTGCTACCTATATGTACACGCTTGATGTTCACTCTATGTGTCCACCCATATAAAGTTGTTTGAATGGTGGTCTACTCCTATTGGGAACTTAAAAGATACTACCATAATTGGACTCTACCTTGGCCATCATCAAATGCATTAGTTCGGCATTGTATGCACATAGTGGAGCCTCTTGCGTTGTCATTCGTTATCACAAATATTGATTACATTGTTAAGTTATAACAGTATATATCAAAATTTTTTTTTATCAATGTATAGAAGATAACTTATCAGAATACACACATAAATTAGATAATTGATTGAAATGTAAATATTGCCCCCCAAAAAGCAAACAACACTATCTTAAAAAGAATAAATGAACTTACATAAATAGGAAAATAAATAGGGACAATGTTAATGACATATATGATAAATACAAATAGACAAAATCAAGTAGGCAATCAACTCGCACTCTCCAACTACATCGAATCTGCTAGAACTTTTTGAAGTACAACTTATGCCTGCATCACATCCTCACTCGGGTGACCATGGCTATAAAAAGCTCCCAATCAGGCTCAAGTTTGTGATTAAAGGTTGTGAAAATCTCATCATTGTGGCTGGACTAATTAATTAAATGATGTATAGCACAACATGCAATAATAATCAGTTTGCATTTTTAAGTAATAAATATATATATATATATATATATATAAAGATATGTCAATGTGTGAAAGACAACATATCAGCATGCACACAATAATTAGACAATTAATTAAAATGCAAATATTATTCTAAAAAAGCATACAATACTGCTTTTGAAAGTATAAATAAACTAACGTAAATAGGATAACAAACATGGACAATGTTAATAACATATGTGACGATACAAATACACAAACTTAAATAGGCAATCAACTCTCCCTCTTTAATCACATCTAATCTGCTAGTACATTTTGAAACATAATATATGCCTATATCACATCCTGAGTCGGGTAAGGGTGATAAAAGGCCTCTCAATCGGGGTCAAGTTCATGATTAAAGGTCACAAAAGTCTCATCATCGTGGCTGGACTTATGAATGAATGGTGAATGACACATCATGCAATAATAATATCAGTTTGCTTAGCATCCATGTAGCTCCGCATACCTTAAGATAGAATCACAAATCACTTCTTCAAAATTCTGATTGTATGTTCAATAGTATTCCTCAATCTTGAGTAAAAATGGTTGAACATCTCCTTTGGGCAGCTTCATGTGGTTGTCTTATTATACTATTGGACATGGTAATAGGACTATTTATAAGGGAATAAGGAACACATATAGTTTGTGAAGTTGACTTCAATGAAGTAATACTTTCCTATAGAATGAATAACTATTAGCATAGTATTCATAGAGTCGATTTAGCTTATACCCATTACAATAATAAGATCAAATCATATGTACATCTTAGAAATAAATATAACACCTACTGGGTGAAAAGAATATGTAAGTCACTTTGAATTGTGTTTAACCTTTGCATCATTCACACTATCCTCCCAACTGGCATGCATATAGGTAAATATATCTAGATAAAGTTGCTATGGCAAGGATGCTTTGAGATACCTTTCCTTTCTGTGAATGATACATGTTTTGCCCATGGGTGGTTACCCAAGTACTGACCAATGTGTCGCAAATTACCTCACTGCACCCTATTAAATATAGAAAAAGGTATGCTATTTAGACTATAAACAATATAGTAGGATTAGTATACCTCTTCTCCATGCCACACATGAAATACAAATAGGACTCATTATTTGGATGAATTTGATCTAATACCTTGTTAAAGTTTAAGGAATAAATTAACTTCAGAGTTCAATATTAAACACCCTAATCATAGGATAGATATGGCGATTCACCATCTCTAAGGAGTCTTATAAGCGCTCCATCTTATACATCTGTCATTGATGTGCTCCCACTATTTACATGAACATTGCAAGCTCCTTAATAGCATAAGCCTGGCATTGTTGTTTTCTAGTAAAAGCCCCTAACTTTTTAATTTGCGGACCAAGCACATGAATGTGAGCTTGGTCATGCTCAATTTGTCATAGAATCGATCAAGATTACCATCCATTATATCTCTAACCCAATCTATCCCTCAAGGTATAGATGTATTGCATGACATTATATTAATGTATAAACTTGGCAATACTACATCTGTGACAAAGAATATTTCATTAGCTTCATCTGATATATCTGCTTAGTGTACCAGTTTATCCTTTGCTATACTCCAATTCATCATCATGCAGTGGCAAAAAACTTGATCTTCTAGCCATCTACATTAAAAATACTACTCCAAAAACATTTGTTAAGGTGATATAGTCATAATACACATGAGATTTGAAGACATAACTAGAAATATTAAATGTTTAGACACAGTTGAAAGATAGTTCATACTAACCACAATAGATAAATTAAAAGAAGTAGGACACAAAATAGTGAAAGTAAGAAAACTAAAAAATAATAGTCAAATGATAGTTAACAAGTAAAGTGGGGGATGATCTACATGCTTAGGGACTCAACCAAAATTTGTTTTTATCAAGCTTTTAGAAAAAAATCTTCGTGATGGTACTTTAAAGGGCATTTATAACCATATTGGAAAGATAATCTAGTAGCCCTTCCATAAAATAACAGTGTAGCTATACATTCGACAATTAACTCATGGGATTTAAAACCAATACTCTCAGACTTGGCCTCCACCATGTTGTCCTACTTATCTAGAGCTTCCTGCAATTGTGATTATCATTCCCTGCAACTGTAATTCTTCTTATGACCTTTCCTCGTTGAAAAGCCCTTCCATAAATATAGACGGTGTCAATGAAGTTATTATATGAAGACCCCGATTGCTTCACTTGTATTACCGCATTCTTTAGGTACATCTCTATATAGTAAACATAATAAGGTAAGCAATGATGGGTCAAATATATGCGGTCCAATTTTCCTAAGATAATATGACCAAACAATAAGCTAATAATCACAGAGGTTAACGAGCACTATATTGAGATCCATCTAATAATCACAGAGGTTAACAAAACATAGGTACAAACACTATTAAGATCCATTGGGCAATGGATCGGTTGAGCCCGTGATCATGTTTCACTCGTGCTCTGTACCATTTGTTATTAAATCATGAAATATTTGTCACGTTAGGTGAAACCTGCACCATTTGCTTTTACATTGCAACATAGTGTATATATAGGAAGGATGCAATTTGACCTTGAGCTTGTTGGAAATTTTGTTACAAATGTAGTTGCAAATTTTATTCCAAATGTAGTTAGAGAATGTTGATTATAGCAGCTGTTCACCTGATATTCTTCGTGGGCAACCTCGATGATTAATTTCTCATTCGCAAACGCCCATTCAATGTTTGCTGCCCTATTGCCACTACATTGACTAGGATATGATGGCTCATTCCTATATAGATCCATCTCATTCATTTTATTAACATTTCTCGAAAAGTGGAAAAATTTGTAATGTGACGACATTGTAAACAATCATAATTTAAATGTAAAATATAAACACATAGTAGCTAGTATAATAAACTAAGATCTAGTATAGTAAATGGTAAAGTAAATGGATATTGTGTTGGTTTGATTCAGTCAAGCTCATTTTTTTTACATATTATTGGTAAAAGCAATATGAATTGTGAAAATTACTGGAAGAAAGAATATTAAGCCATAATATTTAGTTAAATATACTTTAATTCTATGTTGTCTGATTTAAACTAATTTAATTTATTTACTAAATAAATTGTCTATTAACATACAGTAGTATTAATTGAAAATTGAAGTTTGACAACGAAGTAGCGTTATTGGGTTTCACATTTAGTTGCTCAGACAATTATATTTACTTATAATTGTTAATTGAAGAAATAATCAATATAGAAATTGAATATGTAAAACAAATATTACTAGACAATACTAACTTAAGAAAGGATTATGTCACTCCCCAAGACCAAATCATGTAGACTAGTCTCAAAGAGTGAAATTCAATCCTAAATAATAAAAGTCATCTAACCAAAATCATAATCTTGAACAAAAGAACTCCAAACACTCAAAATAAAATTAAGCAAATCTTGCAACATGAGAACTCAACATGACAATACTCTAACCTCAACTAAAAGTTCATAAAATAAACTAAAGCTAACACCATAACTAATGCTAAAACTACATCAAAAATCTCGAAAAAGCACTTCAGTTCTAATTCTAATAAAAAATGGGATCTATCTCCTTACTAGGGCTAGGGTCTAGGTTTGCCAAAAGGAAATTTAAAAAAATAATAGAATATGAGTAAAGGACTTAGTGAATGCTAAGTGCCTACAATGTGAGTTTAAGAATATATCATAATAAAAATGATGCTTAGTGATAAACATTTGAGAAAAAATTGTGATAAACAGTTATGCGTTATACAATAGCAAAACAAGAATATATCAGTAACACTCTTTAATTGCGGTAGCCAATCAACCTTATGACTTCTACTATAATAGTACTTTATTGCTCCGGGCAAGACTCAGCCTTACCAAATAGTGTCCAAGCTCGAGTTGTTGAGAAATCCTACAACCCACTTCAACCATAAATAGCTTTTGCTGTGCACTAGGGGGATTAGGCATAGTTGTTGGGGTTCAACTGGCAAGCTCATTGCCGTTTGGTGAAGTCTCTTGCACACTTAGACCAAGTTGGATCTAACATATAGTATTAGGAGCAGTAAATTCAGTTATTAATGTTGATCATCATATTTAATTGCTAGTCTAAAAATATTATTAAATAAAAATGAGATCATAAAAGAACATATTTTCTCATATCTTGAAACATTATAAGAAAATTTCATGTGCGCAATTGAAATTAATTACAGTGTAGTGTGAATCGAAGAAAAGTTTCCAATAGAATGCATTATAGTATATAACCTTTTGGGTTTTAAAAAGTACTACTATATATTATACATAGAAATAGGCATTCATATTACTTATCAATCAGACGAAGAGTCGACTCATGTTGGGTCAAGTCCGCAATCATTTGTTGAAGTAAGTGTAACATTTAACTTAATTAATATTTAATATAGAACTTAATTAATATCTAATATCTAAGTCCACAACATCATGTGTTTAATGGGTCTATGAAAAATAAATTTCCTTTTTTTTCCTCAATACAAAATTACTGCTCCAAAATAATTAAATCTATATTCCTCAATACACAAAAACTTAACCCTAAACATACTCAATAAATTGGGTTTTTCCTATTCTATTTACATGTTAGAGCAATATCTATAGACTAAAATCAATTGTAAATTCAATTATTGGTTCCACTAAATGATTTTACCCTCAGCTTATATTTTATCATGATACACCACTAACAATTAGATATAGGATGTGAATGCTTGTATATCACCGTACAACTAACCAACAACAATTTAAATCAAATTCTTTCTTTCTTATTTACAAATGAAATGGTCATCACATGTGGGTCAAGGAAAACAGCACAGCTACAATTTTACGAAAATTGTTGAGACAATCTCAGGACATTCCTAAAAGGAATCTCATTTTCTTTAACTAAACCTGAGCTTTAATAATTCCTTTGATCATATAGCAAAAATAGAATGGATTTGTCTGTAAATAATAGTCAATTTACTAGGAATATAAAATAAATAACGAACAAATATAACCTGCCACATTATAAACAAACTAAAAACTCCTCCAAGAATTATTGCCCAAACCAATCTTACCTATCTAAAAATCAATGATCGAATTATTTATTAAGTGCCAAAGACCAAGATTAAAATGTTTATAAATAATCCAAAAGAAAAAGAAGAAAAACAAAGCGCAAGAAGTTAAATCTAAATTTACCAAATAAGGGCTACAACTTTGTTTTTATGGCCACACGCCACGTAGGGACAACCAAGGAGTTTGAGGAAAATTTTCTATTATAAGCATGAAGTAATCTTGCTTTTCTATGACGTCAGACCACAAGGTGTATCAAGGTATCCCTGAAATTACAAGGTTAAACAATTAAATTTTCCTTACCCAACGTTGTGCCTGCCTTCCCGTCTCCTATCTCTTTTCTTTCTTTGCCACCGCAACTGTTGTTCTCCATTTTCTTCTTCCCATCGTCTTCCTTCTCCTTTGTGTTTTTTTATCTAACACGATTTTGATTTTTTTTTGAAATAATAAATATGGGAAAAGTGGTTTAATTTAAGGAGAACTCTAATTCTACTCTTTCTGAAACAAGAATAATTACTTATAACTAATTTTAATTCCATAAAAATTGAACGAGTCCTATAATTAATTATTCATACTCCTACATGTATTATAAACTAACCAACAAGGGTAAAAATTTACTATAACTAAAGACTTGTTTTATTTTTTAAAAATAAATTCAAGATCAAACACAGCAGTTACCATTATAATATTATAGGGAATTTAAATTTTCTTTCTCTTTATTTTTTTTCTAATTCTTTTAAATATATATTTTTACAAGAATGGATTTTTATGCCTTTCTATGTCTTAATTGATATACTAAATAAAATAAGTTAAATACAACAAGATAATCAATTAGATATGATATGAAATTCTACGGCACTATAGATTATTTTTAAGTTGTGTGAATAATGAGACTTTAATCAAAGCATTAAATATAATACACCCATAACTCACAGCGTAACATCTAACTTATTGCATTAAATTGAAATTTTGATATAATAAATGAAAAACTTAATAAAAGTAATTGCACAACTTAATTTGAAATTGAAACCAGATTCAATAGAAATAAAGCACCAGTTTCTGCTATCACAAGTAAACTACTATCTCTAATTATATAAGTTAAATATCCTAAACATTTGCCAAGAACTATTTGAAATTCGTTATGACTTTCAACATATCCAACGGTAATGATACATGTTACCAAGTCATCAAGGAAAATTTCGAAACATGCTACCTATACAAGCCATGAATTCTGTATAACTATTTAAT
>JACGDI010005241.1:1788899-1801170 GCA_014898725.1 Jacaranda copaia | reverse complement strand
TAGCTCACAATAACCCAAACATTAGTATGGAGTCACAAAAATAGACCCAACAATGGACCAGTAACGTTTTTGGGTACAAAATTACTCCCACCAATAGTAGAACAATCCAAATCCACTTAAGGAGGGAAACAATTGACTCAATTAACTTTTATGGAGGTAAAATGACACAAACTTATGGTACAACTTCTAGCTCAGAAACTGGACAGAAAAATAACGTTCAAAAGTAGGCCAATAGTTGCACATCGGTTGTGAACCAAGATGTGCGACGTAAGGAAGCATCATTAGTTGCCTTCTTCTGTAGCACTTAATTAAGTTCAAGATCAATTGACTCCATAATCAAATCCTAAGTAGTCACCACAGAGGAGTGACTTACTACTGCATTTTTGGCATGGAGAAACCCCAAGCGTGGTGCTATGCATGTATAATCATCATAACTTAAGCACAGTCAACAATGTCTCCATCCATAATCTTTTTTACATTATATAAACACATAAGAAATGTATTGATTTACTAATGAATTCAAGGGGACAACTTAATGAAGCGAGGCATTAAAATATTTTCATATATAATGCCATCAACAATGGAAGAATATATGATACATAAAACACAGGAATATCAGGCTAAATTGAAAAAAGCAAACTTAGTGATGGATTAGAGCAGGCTAATGGATTAGAGTTAATGAAAGATGGTCTTGAATGAGTGCGTGAGACTTGAGGGTTGGACTAATTAACACCTACAGAGGATGAAGAGCCTGCTGTTGTGGTAGAGTGAAGTAAAATATTGCTCTAAGCTTGGAGAGGGTTTTTAGGTGATTGTGGTACTTCAACTTAAGTAATATATTGCTAAAAGCTTGGAGAGCTTTTTTAGGTAACTGTGGTGCTTCAACTTAGGTGATATATTGCTAAAAGCTTAAAGAGCTTTTTTAGGTGAGTGTGGTACTTCAACATGCAAAATTAGTTAGTTTATAACTGAAGATATGGAGAGCAAGATTAATGAGTCGGTCAGAGTAGTGTAACTGAAGTGAGTCAAGCTCAGCTACTATATTTGATAAAAATTACTCTATGCGCAACAACAAATAAAAGATACGGGTAATACAACTTTACTTTAAAAGTGAAGGGCATGAATGACAAAAATGGTCAGGGAATCCATTAAACAAATTAAGCATATCCAAGGGAATGCATACACTATTAAAAAAATGCCATATTGCAACGGAAAAAATCTATCACAAAACGATAATTTTTTTAAAAAAAATAATTTTGGACTTTTGCGACAGAAAAAAAATCCATCTCAAATTTTTTTAAAGAATAAAAAAATTTATATGCTAATATTTAAATATTATTTTATATAAATTTCACAATAAAAATCAAGCCCAATAATATAAAATTGTTCAATATATAAATCAAGCCCTAACTAAAATATAAAATTACAAAATAATGCCAAAAAAATTATCTTACAAAGCTTATAGTAAATTTCAATGCATTGAGATATCCAAGCCTGCAATATTAAAATAAAAATAAAATTACAATAATAAAAAATAGAAACATAAACTAAACTAATAGATAATTCAACATAATAAACCAATATATAAATTCAATACATAACCAAATTATAATCGAGCACAAAATTCATAAAATATAAATTTAAATCTTAATCAAATATATAATTCACAAAAAATAAATCTAACAAATAATTCAATGTAAATGCATAATCTAACACATGTAAATCTAACACATTATTTATTATAACCAAATATATATCTCATTATAAACCAACATATTATTTAATATAAGCTTAACTTATAACTCAAATCCTAATTGCACATATAATTAACAAAATCTGACATATAATTCAATATAAATGCATAATCTAAACACATATAAATCTAATACATAATTCAATATAATCAAACATACATCTCATCATAAACCAACATGTAATTTAATATAAGTCTAAAATATAAATTCAAATCCTAATCAAACATATAATTCACAAAAATATAAATATAACAAAATCCATTACAAAATTCAATATAACTACAAAATCTAAACACATGTAAATCTAACACGTTATTCAATATAACCAAACATACATCCAACATAAACTAACATATAATTTAATATAATCTTTTGAAAATTTAAATTTAAAAGTTAAACAAGTAACCTTTAATTCAATATAGACTATATGGATATAGATATAGACAACACAAAATTTTTGGTATATAAGTATCTACTTCTTGGTATATTGATGTGAATGATAAACAAATTGAGGATTGAAATGTCTATAGCCCATTCATAATCCAATTCTTAATTTGTTTATCATTACATCAAACATATTCAAGTAGATAAAAATACAAAAGACATAATATAATTAATGATACATTCTATCAAAAATTTCCAAAATAGAATACTTCAAATTGCCAGAAAAACAAGACTCAACAAAATGTAAAGCATTACTTCAATTAAAAACAACTTATAATATTTATAAACACATATTGAATCAAAAAATTAGATATATGTGTCCCCTACTATAACAAAACAACATATCACATAATTTATAAACTTATTATCAATCTAAAATTTTCTTACAAGTGCACATATTTATCTATAAATCATAATTCTATAAACTAAAATTGAAATTTATAAAATTAATATAATCCAACATATACTAACATAAAGTTTAACTCAATCAAAATTCTAATAAAATTTTTAATTCACATAAAAACATAAATCTAACATTATATATATAACAACATTTAATACATAAATCAAATTAAACTAATGTAATTTAATCTAATACGAAAGTTAAATTTAGACTAACATAATAAATCATAATTTAAACTAGCATTTATAATTAATAACATTCGTAAACACATAATGGCACATAAACACTCCTCCTCATACCCAACATCAACATGCAAACAATTAAAAATCAATCAACAACAAATGAGAAAGTTTTACCCCTTTTCCCAATATCCCATCCTCTTTCCTAATTCCATCAATTTGAAATACATACCTTAACTAAATAACTAAATACATAAATCATATTGTAACTAAATATACAAATACATAAATCAAATTTTAACTAAATAAATCATAATTACAAAAATTACCTTAATTAGTGCGATAATACAAAATATAAGCTCTCAAAACCTAAAACAATAAACAAACTAAAAACTATTAGCCTTTTTAAAACTAAAACAAATTTTTTTAAAAAATAAAAAATAAAAAAAGGTTAAAAAAAAATTGCCGCAGCCGCCATTTTGGCCAACAGGGCTTGTTGGGGATGCCTAGCAAGGGTGCCCCCAATAGGGCTTGTTGGGGGTGGGGGCGCCCTTTCTGGTTGTCCCCAGCTCCCAACAAACCAAGAGCATGGCTAGTAGCATGCTGGCCGCGATTGGGGCCGGTCGGCTGGCCACAATAAAAATAAAAAAATAAAAGGAAAGGGAATAAAGAAGGAAAAATAAAAGAATGGGAAAGCGAGATAGTGTGTGTGTGTGTAGGGGTGGGGAGAATGGGTTTATTTCCCCCATCCACCTAATTTCATTTAATTTTTTTTTATCTTTTTTAAATTTAAAATGGATTTTTTTGTCGCAAAACTTAAATTTTGCGATGGAAAAAAATCCATCGCAAAATTTCAATTTTGCAATGAAAAAAATTCCAGTGCAAAATGTCTTAAATTTTTTAAAATTTTGTGATGAATTTTTTTCATCGCAAAATTTAAGTTTAGCAATAGATTTTTCCATTGCAAAAGGCCAAAATTAATTTTTTTAAAAAATTGTCATTTTGTGATGGATTTTGCAATGGATTTTTTTGCGACAAAAAATCGGTGGCAAAATCTATCACAATATGGCGTTTTTTTAGTAGCGATCAATATATGACGAAACCAACAACCCACATGAAATGAAATCTCATAAATACACCAAAAATATAAAACCCTTTAAAACCCAATTCTATACTCTAAGCTCTATGAAACAGAAACTTAACTACCAAAAAATCCAAAACTAGATTCATTAGGAAGCCATGAGAAAACTCTTAAAAACAATCCCTATGAAAATGACCTATTTCTAAACCTTAATGTTATGAAAACAGATACTTAATCCATACCAATCCAAAAACACTCAATGAAATACAAGAGGAAAACATTAGCAACCATTTAGAACAAATAATAAATTTTTTTTAAAAAAAACGTATTGCCCTAAGCATGACAAAATAGTAACACAACCCATCGCAAAGCAAAAGATAATATAAATCTGTATTTTTGCCAATTAAACAAAGGAACATATCAAATTTCACACTTGGAAAAACCATACTAACCCATATTTGAAGATCTAAAACCGATAGAGGGTAAAAAAGCATTGCCAACATGATTTTTTGATAAATTTTCCAGCATCATTTTTCATTTGAAATGGCCAAATATTAATTATTGGCTAAAATTGGCCAAAAAAGATGAGGGGGGAAAAAAGAGAGGGAAAAGAGAAAGAAATGACAACTCTTTACATTTGACAGAAAAAAATAAGGGAAAAGGGGTTAGGCATTAGGAAAATGAAAGGGCATGGGGTTTTTGGAAAAACATGGTGGGTTGATTGTGGGGTTTTAAGAGAAATAACTTTTTTCATTTTTCCTTCTAAACATAGCATGCGTTTGGTTGTGTTTTGCCATATTGAAAAATTTCTGACAAAATACAACCAAATATTGTCTTGTTTTATGATTCCTTGAGCATGCCCCATATTGTCAATGGAAGAATAATCTATGCATATGTTATGATTTCCACTTGTAAGAAGTTAAAGCACTCTAGGTGATACCTCATGATTTAAGTGGCAGAGAATGTTGATTCTTTTATAAAATATTTCTTTTCTTTTTTGTCTTTTTTTTAGGGAGAGGGAACATGGAGTGGGGTTATTGTAGGACAAACTACCAGATGATTAATATAGGGATATGATAGAAGAAACACTTTACAGAGGCAAAAAATGCTTGAACTTGGAATGGCTTTATTAATCCTCAAAGACACTAGATATGCAATCCAGAAGCATGACAAATGAAACCATTTATTGAGGTAGAAAAGGTGTGATAATTAGATTGGCTTCAATGATTCTCTAAATCATCTAATAGCTTCATTGATCCTTAATGCTTAGAATCTTTGCTTTGACCTCAATTTGATACATATATGTATAAGATGGTATTCTTGCCTTTTCAAGGCCAATTAACTCTTGTATCATTCCTTTCACAATATTGGTAATCATTATATTACCACCACATAGATTCATTTGTTTCATCACCGACATATATATTTATTCCTTTCTCATTTGGTTCTCCACCTTACATTGATTTTGAGGTGGACATTAAGGAATATAGGCATTTTGAATCACATCTAATGTCAGAAAATACTTTGAATCATGATTGTTCCACTATTTTTCATCATCCTAAATTGGAGCCTCCTCTTGTTGAAGACTTAGTGAACTATTGGGTGAGAATCATTAAAGTTTTGGCTATGTGTCTATTATAGTTTTTATACTTTTGATTTTGTTAATTTTAGTGGCTTTCATCCAACAAATGACCAAAATAAATATTTCATGCACAACAAATTTTTTAGTTTTCCAGAAAGGAAACTCAGGTTTTAAAACAATTTCAAAAGCAATGAAGACTTCCTCTAGTTATAATCATATGGAAGTTTATATATTTAGTTAGAAGGGGGAATATCATGAGACTATGAAATTGGGCATTGGAGAGATAAATTTAGCACATGTAGAAGAGGGAATTGGGAAGACGATAATAATCTCAAATGCAAATTTATATAAATTGGATAATGAAGATTAACTAAGAGCAATATTATGTAAGCATCAATTTGTGTTACAATATATATATTTGTGTGCATGTATTTATTTTGAACATTGGCTTGCTTGTATTCTTAACGTGTTTAATTAGTTGAATTCTTACTTAAACATGAACAAGGGTCAAGGAAAGGAGTTCCTAGCTCGACACTTGACCATCATAAATACTCATCAAAATAGAGTTGGTGTGAACAATTCGGCAGAGCGGTTAGTATTGTTTATGTGTTAATTTGCGAGGGCCATTAAGGTACTACATGTGATGGGTATAGCTAGGCACTTTTCCCATAGTTGACATTTTTATAGTAAAATTTATTTGTTATCAAGGGACGCTTCTACATTCTTTCTGATGTATAAATTTTCAATTGAAAAATCATATTATGAGGAAAAATGGTACTTATAAGCTAATGTCACATGTCTATAGTAGATGAAACAAATTTCATGTTCCATGCTTGTTCATTCTACACAATCAGTAGCTCCAAAAATAGCTGAAAGACATCATTGTTGAGTATTTTGTATTGGAGGCTTGCGGAATCAATGTAGTGATGCGAACTTATGTGGATGCATTAATAATTGGGTACTACATACATTTTCTCCAACATTGCCACCTTTGCCATTTTCGGTAATATCGTACCTAGTGCAGCCATCGACAATGCAACACCACCATCTATTTATGCATTAGATGGTGTGGAAGCTGAATCTGAATATTCCCTCAAGCATTGATTGTTATTATGATGAGTAGAATTTAAGAACTTATATGGTTTGTATTAAGTTGCTACAAAAGAAAATCATTATTTTTAAGGCTAATCGAAGACTTTATCAATTTCATTCATCCTTTTCTATATATGATGCATGTAAATTTTATGCATTTTTCCAGTCTTTAAGGACCATAGAACTAAAATGAGGCATCTCAATTGGAACCTTATTTTGTCTATTTAATAGGTGATTCTCATCCTTTCAAAGAGCCTTTTTTGTTTCTTTTTCCTTTATCCTTATACTCTCTTTTTGGTTAATTATTTTACTTGCCAAATTATGATACGTAATAGAAGCATTAGGATTAAATGTAACAAAGTTATATTTTGGATAATGGTCTAAGTTCTAGTTTGGATAATTGTAAGTTGATTGATGTACGCTAGACTACAATTTATTTTGCTTGTAGTATTTTGTTGACGAATATTGCTTAATGTTGCAAGACTTCTCTTTATTTGCCTACTTCTCTTTCAATTGATATTTTTGTATGTTGGACTGCTTTGAATTATTGTCTTTTTTTGTCTCTTAGAGTCTACTGGTAGTATTTCTTAGAGTTATATTTTGCTCATCCATTAAGTTGGATGATGATTGATCTTTTTTACTAGCTGCACATTGATCATATATATAGAATGCTAATACAGATGTGTGAGGGCTAATATGGCATTACATATGAATGAGTATAAACAATTTTATCGTAGTTGTCATTTCTATGGCAGAATTTATTTGCCATCAAGGGATGTTTTTTCATTCTTTTGTAAATATAAGTTTTCAATTGAGAAATCATATCTTAGGAAAAGTTGGTATTTATGGGCCAATCTAAAAGATTTATAACTAAAAACAATGGTTTTATATTTCATCTTTGGGCATTCTACAGTGTTAGTGGCTTCCTAAATAGCTTATAGATAATGTTCTTGGGTATCACATTGGAGGATAGAGAATTAATTGTAGTGATGCAATCTTATTTGGATTCGTCAATAATTGTGTACTACGTACATTAATTTTTATAATAATTTTAGCTATAGTTATCTAATTTTTATACTTTTGATTTTGTTAATTATAGTTGCTTTCACGTGAAGAATGACAAAAATAAATATTTCATTCATAACAAAATTTTCATTTTACAAGATAGGAAACTCAGGTTTTAAAGCAATTTGTGAAGTAGTAGAGACCTCCTCTAATTATAATCCTATGGAAGTTTGTACATTTATTCAGAAAGGGGAATATTATGAGACTATTAAAATTGGTATCAGAAAGACCAATTTAGCATTTGTAGGAGAAGGCATTGGGAGGATGATAATCATCTCAAATACAAGTTCATATAGATTGGATGCTGAAGATTGGCCAGGAATGACATTATGTAAAAGTTAATTTGTATCATATACACATGTGTGTGTGTGTGTGTGTAGTTTTTCATTATTGTCTTGCTTGTGCTTTTGATAGGTTTAATTAGTTAAATTCTTACTTAAACATGAATAGGGGTCAAGGAAAAGAGTTTGTAGCCTAAGACTTGACCATTATAAATACTCATCAAAATGGAGTTGCTACAAATAAATGGGTAGAGAGATTAGTATTCGTTATGTGTAAATTTACAATCACTATTAAGACATTGCATGTGATGCGCATATGCACTTTTACCATAGTTGCTATTTCAATAGTGAAATGTATTTGGTATCAAGGGACACTTTTATGTTTTTTCAGATATGTAAATTTTTTATTGAGAAATCATATCCTCAGGAAATATGGTATTTGTAGGCCAATCTTACAGGTCTATAGCTGACAAAACTAATTTTGTATTCAATTTTTGTGCATTCTACACCATCATTAGCTCCAAAAATAGCTAAAATACATTATTTTTTAATATTTTCTATTGGAGGATTATGAAATCAATGTAGTGATGTAATCTTATTTGGATGTAGTAATAATTGGGTGCTATGTACTTTAACCTCTCCAATATTGCACCCTCTGCAAACTTTGGCAATACTGTACCTAGTGCAACTATCAACAATATAGTACCACCACTTATGTATGCATTAAAAGGTGTGGAAGTTGAATTTGAATAATCCCTTAGAGATTTTTTATATAGAGATATATAGTTACCTCTAAGGTGATTATGACTTAGATTTGGCAAAGTATTGATTGTAATATGATGAGTAGTATTTAAGAACTTGTACGATTTCTACCAAGTACCTACAAAAGCAAATTCATTATTTTTAATCCTAACTAAAGACTTTATCATTTTCATGATAATTAAATTTTAGAATACTAATTCATCCTTTTCGTATATATGATGTATGTAAATTATGTGCATTTTTCTAGTTCTTAAGCACCTTAGAACTATGACAAGACATCTCAATTGGAACCTTAATTTGTCTCTTCAATAGGTGATCTCATCCCATAGAAGAGCCTTTTTTTGCCCTTTTTCATTTTTTCTTATAATTTCTTTTTGGTTAATTATTTTATTTCTCGAATTGTGGTACATAGTAGAAATTTGAGGATTAAATGTATCAAAGTTCTATTTCGGATACTAGTCTGAGTTCTGGTTTGGTTAGCTATAGGTTATATTTGATTGATCTATGCTAGACTGTAATTTATTTTGCTGGATCGTATTTTATTAATGAATGCTATTAGACTTCTCTTCATTTCATTATTGCTCTGTTGATTGATATTTTTGTATGTTGAACTACTTTGAATTGTTGTCTTTTATTTTTCTTTTAAAGTCTATTGGCAATATAGTTTAGAGTCATATTTGCTCATTCGTTGAGCTAGATGATGATTAATCTCTTTGACAAGCTACACATTGGTCATATATATAGAATGTTGATATAGATTTGCAAGGTCAAATATGGTATTACATATGAATGAGTATAGGCATTTTTTCCGTAGTTGTCATTTCTATGGTAAATTTTGTTTTATATCAAGGGACACTTCTTTGTTCTCTCATAAATGTAGTTTTCAATTGTGAAATTATATCCAGAGGAAAAGTGGTATTATAGGCCAATCTCAAAGGTCTATAACAAAAAAAACTTATTTCATATTCCATCTTTGTGCATTCTCTATTGTTAGGGGCTTACAAACAATGTTCTTGGGTAAAATATTGGATGATAAAGAATTACTTATAGTGATGCAATCTTATTTTGATGCATCAATGATTGTACCATGTACATTGATTTTCACAATAATTTGACTATAGTTATTCCAATTTTTATACTTTTGATTTTGTTAATTATAGTGTGTTTTATGAGAAAAAAAACCAAAATAAATATTTCATTCATAAGAAAATTTTCATTTTCAAGAATGCAAACTCAAGTTTAAAATAACTTCAAAAATAGTGGTGACCTCCTCTAATTCTAATCCTACGAAAGTTTGTACATTTATTTAGAAGGGGGAATATCATGAGACAGTCAAAATTGGTATTAAAGAGATTAATTTAGCATTTGTAGGAGAAGGAATTGGGAGGATGATAATCATCTCAAATGCAAGTTCATGTAAACTAGATAATGAAGATCGACCATGAGCAATATTACTAAGCATTAATTTGTGTTATATATGTCTTTGTGTGTGTGTGTGTGCGTGTCTTCATTTTTGATCATTGGCTAGCTTGTGCTTTTAACATGTTTAATTGTTGAATTCTTAAAATTGGATAGGGGTCAAGGAAAAGAGTTTCTAGCTCAAGACTTATTTGTAAATTTGTGAAGGCCACTAAGGCACTACATGAGATAAGTATAGGAACTTTTACCATAGTTGTCATTTCTATAGTAAAACTATTCTATATCAAGGGACTCTTCTATGTTCTTTTAGATATGTAAATTTTATATTGAGAATTTATATCTTGAGAAAAAAATGGTATTTACAAGCTAATTTCACAAGTCAATAATTAACAAAACTAATTTCATATTTCATCTTTGTGCTTTCTGTATTATCAGTGCCCCCACAAATAACTTAAAGACAGTGCTCTTGAATATTTTACATTGGAGGATTATGAATTCAATGTAGTGATACAATCTTATTTGTATGTATTAGCAAATAGGTGCTAAATACATTAACCCAACCAACATTACTGCTTGTGCCATTTTTTGGGAATACTATACATGGTGCAGCTATTAGCAATGCCGTACCACCATATGTGTATGGGTTAGATAGTGTAGAAGCCAAATCTAAATATTCCCTCAGAGCATTCTATATAGAGCATTCTGCATGGAAATATCTAGATACCCTTAAAGTGGAACATGACTTAGATTAGGCTAAGTACTTATTGTAAATATGATCAGTAGTGTTTATGCACTTACATGGTTTCTATTAAGTAGCTACAAAATCTTATCATTAGTTTTAAGGTTAATCAAAGACTATATCATTTTCTTGATTATCACATGTTAGAATAATAATTGGTACTTTCTTTTATATGATACATGTAAATTATGTTCATTTTTCTAGTCCATAAGTACCTTAGAACTATGATGAGGCATCTCAACCGAAACCTTACTTTGTCTTTTCAATAGATCATTCTCATCCTATCCAAGAGCATTTTTTTTCTCTATTTCCATTTTTCTTATACTCCTTTTTTTATTAATTATTTTATTCCCAAATTGTGATAAATAATAAAAATTTGAGGATTAAATGCATCAAAGTTCTATTTTGTATATGTGTCTAAGTTCTTGTTTGATTGGTTGTTGGTTGTCTTTTATTGATCTATGCTAGACAACAATTTATTTCAGTGGATTGTATTTTGTTGCTAAATATTGTTGAATATTGATGGACTTGTCTTCGTTTGGTTACTTTTGTTTTTATTGATATTTTGTATGCTAGACTACTTTAAGTTGTTGTCTTTTGTTTTTCTTTTGGAGTCTAATTGCAATATCGCTTAGAGTTATATTTTGCTCATCCGTTCAGCTGGATAAAGATTGATCACTTTTACTAGTTGCAGATTCATCATCGTTATCAAATGTTGAAGTAGATTTGCGAGGGCCAATGTGGCAGTATATATGAGTGAGTATAGACACTTTTGTCTTAGTTGTCATTTCTATGGTAAAATTTATTTATTATCAAAAAGCATTTCTTTGTTCTTTCATAAATGTAAGTTTTCAATTGAGAAATCATATCCATAGGAGAAGTTGGCATTTATAGGCCAATCATAAAGGTTTGCAACTGAAAAAACTGATTTCATATTCAATCTTTGTGTATTCAATACTGATAGTTGCTGGCCAAATAACATAAAAATAGTGATCTTAGGCATCACATTCGGGGATAAAGAATTTATTGTAGTGATGCAATCTTATTTAGATGTGTCAACAATTGGGTACTGCATACATTAATTTTTTTTTTTATAATATTGGCCATAGTTATTCTAATTGTTATAGTTTTAATTTTTTAATTTATAGTAGGTTTCATGCAAAACACGGCCAAAATAAATATTTCATGCATAACAAGTTTTCAGTTTTCATCAAGTATAAACAAAATTTAAAAGCAGGGGTGATCTCTTTTTATTATAATCTTATGAAAGTTTGTACATTTATTCAAGAGGGGTCATATCATGAGACTATCAAAATTAGTATTTGAGAGACCAATTTGGCATTTGTAGGAGAAGGAATTGGGAGGAGGACAATCATCACAAATGCAAGTTCATATAAACTGGATAATGAAGATTGGCCAAGAGAAATATTATATAAGCATCAATTTGTGTTATATATATATATATATGTG
>JACGDI010005241.1:1772391-1788889 GCA_014898725.1 Jacaranda copaia | reverse complement strand
TGTGTGTGTGTGTGTATGTGTGTATATATTTAGATCATTGGCATGCTTGTGTTTTTAATGTGTTTAATTAGTTGAATTCTTCCTCAAACATGAACATGGGTCAAATAAAATAGTTGCTATCACAAGACGTGACCAACATAAATACTCATCAAAATTACTAATTGGACAAAGAGATCGATATTCTTTATATGTAAATTTTCAAGGGCCGTTAAGGCACTACATGTGGTGGGCATAGGCACTTTTACCCTAGTTGCCATTTCTATAGTAAAATTTATTTGTTATCATGGGACACTTCTAAGTTCTTTAGATATGTAAATTTTTTATTGAGAAGTCATATCACAAGGAAAAATTATACTTATAAGCTAATCTCATAGGTCTATACTTGACTAAACTGATTTCACGTTCTATCTTTGTGTTTTTTGTATTGTCAGTACCTTTACAAATAGCTTAAAGATATTGTTCTTGAGTATTTTGTATTGGAGGATTATGAGTTTAATGTAGTGAGGCAATCTTATTTGGATGCATTGGCAATTAGGTATTACACACATTAACCCTCAAACATTGCCATCTTTGTCATTTTTGCAATATTGTGCCTAGTGCGGCTATCAACAATGTAGTACCATGATTTGTATGCCTTAAATAGTGTGGAAGCGAAATCTGAATATTCCCTCAAAGCACTTCTAGATGGAGATATCTAGATTCCCCCAAGGTGGAATATGACTTAGATTTGGCTAAGTGCTAATTGTGAGTATGACAAGTAAAGTTTAATCACTTATATAGTTTCTATTAAGTAGCTACAAAAGCATACCGTTAATTTAAAGGTTAATCGAAAACTTTGTCATTTTCATGATTGTTAGAATATTGATTCGTTTTTTCTTATATATGATGCATGTAAATTATGTGCATTTTTTTAGTCCTTGAGTGCCTTAGAACTGTGATGAGGTGTCTCAACTATAACTTTTAGTCACTTCAATAGGTCATTCTCGTCCCATTTGAGATCATTTTTTTGTTCTTTTTTCTTTTTTCTTATAGTTCCCTTTTTGCTTAATTATTTTACTTCCCAAATTGTGATACGTAATTGAAATTTGAGGATTAAATGTATTAAAGTTCTAGTTTGGATATTAGATTGAGTTTTGGTTCAATTGGTTGAAGGTTATATTTTGTTAGTCTATGTTAGACTACAATTTATTTTGCTGGATGGTATTTTGTTGTTGAATATTGTTGAATGCTGTTGGACTTCTCTTCATTTTGTTACTTCTTTTTTGATTGATATTTTTGTCTACTAGAATACCCTAAATGTTGCCTTTTATTTTACTTTTGGAGTCCACTGGCAGCATTGCTTAAAGTTATATTTTGCTCAATTGTTCAGCTGGATGATAATTTATCACTTGTGCTAGTAGTACATTCATCATCCATATCAAATATTAAAGTAGATTTGCGAGGGTCAATATGGCACTACATATGAAAAAATATGGGCACTTTTGTCATGGTTGTCTTTTCTATGGTAAAATTTATTTGATATCAACCAAGTGCTTAACATTTGACCCTTTGACCTAACATGCAACCCCAAAACTTTGAAAATGTGTTCCAATTAAGTTTCTAAAAATTGCAAATTTACCCCTAAAATTTTTGAAATTCTTGCAATTAAGTCCTTTTGATTTATTTTTTAAGCCCTAAAATCCAACCAATCAATATCTTGATTTTTAAATCCTTATTTTTTAAAAGTGTCGAATTTTAGGGGTGTTACAAACTCCCCCCTTTAAGAGAATTTGGTCCCCAAATTCTCATTTGAGTATTATTTCGATTGGCAGAAAATAAGTAGATTCAGTTGGTCGATCTACCTTCTCTTTTCATTAAATTCTGCTAGGATTGCTTCTTCAAGTCTTGATACATCTTTGTCCTTCTTAGATATATCATATATCTTGATTTGTGTGCCTCATCTAGCAATATTTCTTCCATTTCTTCTAGCACACATATTTTCTTATAGAATAGAAGAACACCTTGATTTTGGTAATGAACTCAACTTTTTAGAACTTTCAACCTTTCCTTCTATTTCAACATCCATATATCTTTAGTTTAGGGTTCATCACCCTTCAACTTGTAATTCAGACTGCACTTATTTCTGCAATCCTAATTGCTATATTAATTTCAACACGGTACCCATTCTTAGGCTTTTTGATGCTTTTGCCTCACAGCGAGTAAGCTATTTCATCCTTCCAGTTCAAAGCACTGGTTACTGCTTTCGATTTTTTGGGTAATAGGTGATAGAGGAATCATAGTCTTCTAGTATTTCTATCCATCATGATGTCTCATGTTCGAATCTTCTTTTTAGTCAAATGGTTGATTTCTCTAAGTTACTTTAATTAATGTGTCAGCTATTTTAGATAAGTACTACACAAATATTTCTATTTTAGATAAGTACTACACAAATCTTTAGTAATAGCCGACAAGATGCATAAAAATGCAAATTTTATCATGGTTTTTGATCTCTTCCAGTTGACTATCGCATCTATCTTATAGAGATCAACTTCTACCCCATCTTGGGATATGATATGACCAAGAAAAGCCATTGTCTACATTCAAGATTTGCACTTGCTAAATTTAGTATACAATTGATGCTTTCTCAAGGTTTTGAGAACTTTGCATAAGTGCTTTACGTGGTCTTTTCTAATCTTTAGTTGATAATACTCTTATCTAACTTTAGCTTTAAGTATATTTTGGTCCCCAAAGAAGGTCAAATAATACTTCTACATGGGATAGCATGGTAATAAGCTTTCTTTTTTCAGAATACTTTCTGGTATTCAGTGATTACTTCTACTTCCTTGACTTTAAACTATAGCTTGGGGTTTATTGATAAGACACACCAAGAATTCTCGCCATCTTCCATAAAAATGCATTTGGCCTGTAGCACAGATATGATTAGCATAAGGGAGGCGTTATCTATAGAAGGGCATTATGGTATTAGTATCTCATGTTTAAGGATGACATATTTGGTGTGGCAACTTACCTATGTTTGATAACTATACAACTAATCCCTTCTGAGAATCACATCGCACTCTTAGATAGGTATCTATATGAGATTGGATGGATATACTCTATCCCCAATCATTATCTGAGAAATCCTTATTCATGATGTTTGAATTTCAAGTAGCACCGGTACTTATAACATTCTTGTCTTTGACTAGATGAACTTCGATAACACCTATACACATAACATTCTTGTTCATCATTACCTCAATCACATGTTATCACAATACTTAAATATTCTCCATTTCAATTCTGATGGAGTGTATGCTCTTATCTAAAAGATCACAAAATCATTATAGCAACAAATAATTAATAACATCACAAGTTCACACTTATATAATATTCACCTTAAGGATAGTTGAGTTCAAATTTATCATACTAGCTATTATAAAAAGTCATACGTTCGCAAGCAAGTAGATAAAAATTTAGAAAATGTAAACACACTAAGCATAGATAAAATCCATATGTCTGTTGCTCCTTAGACCCCGTTTAGGATATAAAGCCGAAATGAACAGCATCAGACTTTCCCTCAACATTCAAAAACTTAGATAAAATCTTTGGCCACTTGTTTTCCTTTTTCTACAGGGGTTGGGCTTCTCCTCCTAGGGTATTCATTCAAGAAATGTTGATCACTACCACAGCCTATGCACTTGCCTTTTTTTTTCCAACATTCAAATCTCTCATGGGTACATGATCCATAGAATTCACATCACTCTTGTGGACCTAATTGAGTCATCAATTGTTTCCTATCCGACTTACTTTCTTTACTTGTAATGATTTCTAGTTTGGAAATTTTTCCCTACTGGTCCTTTTTTCTCATAGGTAGAGACTTCAAGCAATTCTTGTTCCATACATGAGGCTCATGCTAAGACTTCTTTAGGGTTAGACTACTTGCAAGGCATTAAGGATTTATTGTATCTTCGATCTCAATCCCTTAACAAACTTCTCAGTTTTATACTCTTCTTTCCTCCATATCTACGGTGCATACCAGAACTACTTATAGAATCTTGCTTCATACTACCACACTGCTATATCATCTTAGGTCAGATTCTCAAACTCTTATCTTTAGGCATCTCTTACTTCTCGTGGTATGAATCTACCTATAAAGTCCCACACAAAATTATCCCAAGTATGAGGGACCTTCTTATATTCCCATCATTGACTCACCACAGTCCACTATTATGTTGTAGCTCCATCTAACAAATGAATAGCAAATGTGAGTTTGAAGTCATTCGGGTAGTCTACCATTTAGAAGATATCTTCAATCTCAGTGATCCAAGCTTTTGCCTTTTGGTGGTCTGATTTACCTATAAATATTGAGGGATGAAAATTAAGAAGATACACTAAAGTTTCAAACTCTGAAGGCTCTTTACTACTCTTGGGTTTATCCATTTAAATTTATTGCTAATGCGATTTTAGGGGCAGCTGACACATCACATCCCTCTGTTCTATAATCTCTTCTCTTGCTATCGGATGTTCTTGGTGTTCTCGTATCTTTTCTTCAACATTTGTTAGATGTCTTCGCTTTGGGCTTTCCACTTCTAGATTTCCTTGAGCAGGAGAATAAGTTGGGGTTAGTTATGGTGATGCCCTTTGTTAGGTTGGAAACTTCTTAATAGAAGACCGCACTAACCTATAACAATTATATAGAAAAGTTAATCGATTAGTATCCAGTGCTTACTAATAAGTCCACCAATTCTTCTAACTTCTCCAAGTCATAAACAAAAGAGGGAAAAAGATTAGAAGAAATGAAATCGAACTCATAGCAACACAAGTCTAATCTTCCTATGATAAACAATAAGATTCTATAGACATTCAGCAATGTACAAACTCATCTTACTAATATCAGCTTTGATAAATTTATCTTCATTCCTTAAATCACATCCTGACATAACATAGGCATTCCTCAAGTATATATATCTAAAACAACTCTAAATTCAAGCTTAGTCTCTATATTACCCAAAAATTCTCAGTTCACAATCATATTCTAGGGTCATATCCTAGTACAGTTCAAGTCCTCTTATCCCAAATGGATACTTCTCAAATGATTCCAAACTCAAGTAAAGTCTCTAGTAGGCCAATCAAATTCAATCACATCAATCAATCCCATGTTAACTTAGGCTATCAAAACTTAGGCTCTGGTACCACTTATAGTGCACCCTTCGAGGATAGCACTTAAGATGAGACACCACTCCAGTTCAAACTTAAAATAAAATTCATAATATAATCAATAGGCCTATAACAAACTTTTCAACTTAACTTATCAGAAGCAATAGCAATTTCCAACCTGGCAATCACAACAAAACATAATATACATACTCTAGATCAACTTTTGGCATACCTAATAAAGTTTATACAAGCTTTAGATCCTCAATAACAAACTTGACATATCACGACATCTCTATTCCAAGCTTAGCATTTAAGAGATCACACACATATACATAAACACCTATTCAATTCTAGATCGTATCTTCTCTTTAGCCTAAGCTAGAGTTCCATGTCTATCACTTGTTCTAGTCTGAGAAATCATGAATAATATGGGGAGAGAGGGGGAGGTAAGTCTAAAGGACTTATGAGAGATATTTTTAATAAGGAACAATAAGGTTATATTATAGGCGAATCAACCCAACAGATCATCACTTACTAATTAGTATAGAAACGTATCAAGAACAAACAAGAAACAAGCAGTAACAAGTCTAGTAGGCAGGCAATAACAACTCCAATGAGCAAATAATATCAAATTCAAAACTTTTAGTAGGTACTAGGTTAGGGTTGTAATTGTTGGCTTGAATGGCCTAGGATCATCTCAACCAATCCTACTTGAAAAGTATAAGGCATCTCAATCAATCACGATTAGGAAAGAATGCAATCGGCTCATCCGACATATATAACAGCCCAATTTAAACCAAAAAGCTAGACTGTCCTTATTACTTCAAAGGCAAACACAAATAATTAGGGCACAATTAGGACAAAGTAAACCCAAATATAATATGCAATCCAACAAATTAAAGCAAACCTACATATCAAAATCTCCTGATACTAGTCAAACAAGTACTTTACTATAGCATGACAGCTTGGTATACAATTAGGGTGCCTGTATGGGCTATATAGTGCACTGTAGATACCTAAGTGGATTGCTCAATATATCATGGACACCCAAATGAACTGTAGGGCATGTCTCAAGTATCCTAGCATTGTGCATAAGATTGGCACTTACCCAAGTATTATCTCCAACAAAAACAACAAGTACAACGATCAAGTGCGACAAGTACCAATTAAATAATTTAATTTGTCGATGAGGCAATAGAGGAATGACTAGCAAGTATAATTAAGCTAACTAGCCAGATTATAAGATACAAACAAGCGAGTGTGCCGACAAGGCATCTAATAATAATTCAAGAATGGAAACAAGTACCAATAGAGACACATACCAATCAAGATAATACCAGACAAAACATATGGGAGTTCTAGACGTACCAATCAAGAACAAACAAGAATGACTCAATAGAGTGAAATAAGTACTAACCCACATAGGAGTATGCAAGTTAAGTAATCGATTATGAACAAGTACACAATCAAGTACAGATCTCAATAAAATGAGCAAATACAATTCAAGCAATTACAAGCAGGTACAATCAACAAGTTAACCCTCACAGATGTTATGCCACAAGAATAAATAGGTATAGTAAGGTCAAAATGGCAAACCTTCACCTCCATAGTTTCAAAAACTATAATCTCCATCAGTAGTTTATTGGTTCATAGGTCCTAATTCCACGTCACCAATCCCAAAAGAGTATGATTACGGTCAAAATCCATATTTGACCCTCAATACATTACTATCAGGCTTATTATTAGTCTAGAATCACTAATTAACTTATTAACATGATAGTTTAAAGCTTAAACAACACTATTATCACAATAACTGTTAATAAGGCTAGTATCATCACATTCTGTCTGGAAGCCACCACCATCGAAAAAGCTCAACACCACCACCCAAGGATGTGTTTTAGCTCAACAAATCTAATGCCACAACCAATTTTATCAAAGGCCATTGGGAAAGTGTTCAATTTCTCCTCTGAACACCCAACACCACTAAGCTCTACCCCCGTGATTTTCCTTAATTTCTCCATCCAGCATGATTCTACAGCTGAGCTCATCAAAAAGATATCTAGGCCCACCACAAAAAGTCACTGGAATGAAGCAATCCACCACCTCCATCGTGGTCAACTTTTGGTCTCACTTCGCCACTATCCACCAGTGTTTGTGTGTACATGTGGTACCGACGTGTTCATCGTGATGAGGTAAAAAAGTTGGTTGGTCTTGTTTCACAATTTTAGGGCTGTTGGAGAGAGTTGCTAGAGGGAGAAAGATTGGTTTTCGGTGATGAAGATGAAAGACAAATAGGGGTGGAATTGAAAACGTGAAATATATATATTGAAATTTTTTGGGTTCTCAAATTAAACCCAGAAACATTTAGCATCGTTCAATTTAGTCCTTCAGGGTTGGCCTTTCTTCAATCAAACCCCCAGAAAATATTAGTGCTTAATATTTAACCCTTTCTCCCAAAGAAATAGCCATGCAATCCCAAATCTTTAAACATATGCTACAATCAAGTTTCTAAAATTACAAATTTACCCCTAAAACATTTGAAATTCTTGCAATTAAGTCCTTTTGATTTATTTTTTGAACCCTAAAATCCATCCAGTCAATATCTTGATTTCTAGATCCATATTTTTCAAAAGTGCCAAATTTCAGGGGTGTTACATCTATTGTTGACAAAATTGATTTCATATTGCATCTTTGTGCTTTCAGTAATGTCAGCACCTCAACAAATAGTTTAACGATAGTGTTCTTGAGTATTTTGTAATAGGGGATTATGAATTTAATTTAGTGATGCAATCATATTTGTAAGCGTTAATAATTAGGTCCTAATTATAATAACCCTTCCAACATTGCTACCTCTATCATTTTTGGCAATATTGTACTTGGTCCAACTATCAACAATGCAATACCATGATTTATGTAAGCATTCAATGGCATGGCAACCAAATCTGAATATTTCCTCAAAGCTATTCTCTGTGGAGATATCTAGATACCCCCAAGGTGGAATATGACTTATATTTGGCTAAGTGCTGATTGTAAATAAGACGAGTAGTATTTGAGCACTTATATGGTTTCTTTTAAGTTGCCATAAAAGCATACCTTTAGTTTAAAGGCTAATCGAAGACTTCATCATTTATGTTTATCACACGGTAGAATATTAATTCGTCCTTTGTTACATGTGATAATTATAGTCTTATGGAAGTTTATATATTTATTCAGAAGGGGAAATATCATGAAATTGTCAAAATTGATATTGGAGAGACTAATTTGGCATTTGTAATAGAAAGAATTTGGAGGACGAAAATCATCTCAATAGCAAGTTCATATAAACTGGATAATGAACATTGGCCAAGAGCAATATTATGTAAGTGTCAATTTGTATTTTATATATACATATATACATATATATTTGTATTCATTTGGATTAGTTGAATTCTAGCTTAACATGAAAAGGGGTCAAGGAAAAGAGCTTTTATCTTGAAACTTGACCATCATAAAAATTCACCAATTAGAGTTGCTATGAATAATTGAGTAAAGAGATCAATTTTCTTTAAGTGTAATTTTGCGAGGGTTATTAAGTCACTACATATGATGGATATAAGCACTTTTATTGTACTTATAATTTCTATAGTGAAATTTATTCAGTATCAGGGGACTCTTCTATGTTTTTATAGATATGTAAATTTTTTATTGAGAAATCATATCCCAAGGAAGAATGGTACTTACAGCCTAATCTCATAGGTCTGGAATTGAAAAAATTGATATCATATTCCATCTTTGTGTTTCTATACTGCTAGTGCCTCGGCAAATATCTTAAAGAAGTGCTTTTGAGTTTTTTGTATTGGAGGATTAAGAATTCAATGTAGTAATGCAATTTTATATGGATGCACTAATAATTAGGTACTACGTAAATACCCCTCGAATGTTGCCACCTTTGCCTTTTTGGCAATATTGTACCTGGTGCACCGATCAACAATACAATGCCACCATCTGTGTATGCATTAGATGGTGTGGAAGTTGAATCTGAATATTCCGTTAGAGCACTTCTATATGGAGATATATGGATACTCCCAACATGGAATATGACTTAGATTTGGCTAAATACTGATTGTAAATAAGGCAAGTAGTGTTTAAGCACTTACATGGTTTCTATTAAATAGATTCAAAAGCCTATCATTAGTTTCAGGGCTAATCAAAGACTTTATCATTTTCATGATTATCACATGTTAGAATACTAGTTCGTACTTTCTTATATATGATCCATGCAAATTGTGTGCATTTTTCCAATTTTTGAGAACCTTAGAACTACGAGGAGGCATCTCAACTGAAACTTTATTTTGTCTCTTCAATAGGTCATTCTCATCTTACTTAAGAGCCTTTATTCATTCTTTTTCATTTTGTTTTCTTATACTCCCTTTTTGGTTGATTATTATACTTTCCAAATTGTGATATATAATAGAAATTTGAGGATTAATGGAATTAAAGTTCTATTTTGGATACTAGTTTGAGTTCTAGTTTGGTTGTTTGCAGGTTAGCTTTTATTGATCTTTCCTAGACTACAATCTATTTTGTCAAATGCTATTTTGTTACTGAATTTTGATGAATGTTGTTGGATTTATTTTCATTTGGCTACTACTCTTTTGATTGATATTTTTGTATGTTGGACTACTTTGAATTGTTATCGTTTATATTTCTTTTGGAGTTTATTAATAGTATTGCTTATATTAATTTTTTTTTTCCATTTGTTTAGCTAGATGATGATTGATATCTTTTACTAGCTGCACATTCATCACTTGTATAGAATCTTGATGTAGATTGCGAGGGCTAATATGGCTTTGCATATGAATGAGTATAGGCATTTTTATAGTAATTGTCATTTCTATGGTAAAATTAATATGCTATCAGGGGGCGCTTCTTTGTTCTTTTGTAAATGTATGTTTTCAATTGAGAAATAATATCTAGAGGAAAAGTTGGTATTTATAGGACAATCTCATAGGTCTATAATTGACAAACTAATTTCATATTCCATCTTTATACTTTCTACACTATTAGTGGCTCCTAAACTAGCTTATACAGAATATTCTTGGATATCAGATTGAAGGATAAAGAATTAATCGTAGTGATGCAATCTTATTTAGAAGTGTCAATAATTGAGTACTACATACATTAATTTTTGTAATAATTTTGGCTATAGTTACTCTAATTTTTGTACTTTTGACGTTGTTAGTTATATTGGGTTTCATGCAAAGAACAATCAAAATAAATATTTCATGCATAACAAATTGTTCAATTTTCAAGAAAGGAAACTTAGGATCTAAAACAATTTCAAAAGCAATGGAGACCTCATCTAATTATAATTCTATGGAAGTTTGTATATTATTTAGAAGGGGAATGTAATGAGACTAGCAAAAGAAGTATTGAAGGGACCAACATAGTGTTTGTTGGAGAAGAATTGGGAAGATGATAGTCATCTCAAATGCAAGTTCATATAAATTGGATAATGAAGATTGGCTAGGAGCAAAATTATATAAGCATTAATTTGTGCTATATGTGTATGTGCATTCGTTTTGATCATTAGCTTGCTTATTCTTTTAGCATATTAATTACTTGAATTCTTACTCAAAAATGAACAGGCATCAAGGAAAAGAGTTTCTTTCTTGAGACTTGACCATCATAAATACTTATCATAATGGAATTGCTATGATTAATTAGGCAAAGAGATTAGTATTCTTTATGTGTAAATTTGCGACGCCCATTAAGTCACTACATGTGATAGGCATAGGCACGTTTACCGTAGTTGTGGTAAAATTTATTTGATATCAAAGGACGCTCCTATGTTCTTTTAGATATGTAAAATTTTTATTGATAAATCATATCCCCATGAAAAATGCTACTTATAAGCTAATCTCACAAGTCTATAACTAACAAAACTAATTTCGAATTCCATCTTTCTGCATTCTACACTTTCAGTGGCTCCACAAATAGCTTAACGACAGTGTTCTTGACTATTTTTGTATTGAAGGATTATAAATTCAATTTAGTGACCCTATCTTATTTGGATGCATTAATAATTGGGTACAATGTACATTAACCCCTCCAACATTGTCATCTTTACCATTTTTGGCAATATTGTACTTGGTGCAACTACCAAAATTGCAGTACCACCGTTTGCGTATGTATTAGATGGTGTGGAAGTTGAATATGAATATTCCCTCAGACTTATATATAGATGATATCTAGATACCCCCACGGTGAAATATGACTTAGATTTGGCTAAGTTTGATTGTAAATATGATGAGTAACATTTAAGCACTTATATGGCTTCCATTAAGTAGCTACAAAAGCATATCATTATTTTTTAGGCTAAATGAAGTCTTTATCATTTTCATTACACATTAAAATATTAATTCATCCTTTTTTATATATAATGCATGTAAACTATGTTCATTTTTCAAGACCTTAAGTACCTTAGAACTATGATAAGATGTCTCGACTAGAACTTTATTTTGTCTCTTCAATGGGTCATTCTTGTTCTATCTAAGAACCTTATTTTGTTCGTTTTCTTTTTTTCTTATGCTCCCTGTTTGATTAATTATTTTACCTTCCAAATTGTGATACGTAATAGAAATTTGAGAATTAAATGTTTCAAAGTTCTATTTTGGATATTGGTTTGATTTATGCTTGTTTGGTTGCTGGTTATCTTTTATTGATCTATGCTAGACTAAAAATTATTTCACTAGGTGATATTTTATTACTAAATATTGCTAAGTCCTAATGAACTTCTCTTCATTTGGCTACTGCTCTTTTGAATGATATTTTTGTCTACTGGAATGCGCTCAATTATTGTCTTTTATTTTTCTTTTGGAGTCTATTGACGATATTGCTTAAAGTTATATTTGCTCATCTATTTACCTAGATGATGATTAATCACTTTTACTAGTTGCACATTCATATTTGTATAGAATATTGATGTAGATTCATGAGGGCTAATATGGCATTGCATGTGAATGAGTATATGCACTTTCACCTTTTCTGTTATTTCTATGTTAAAATTTATTTGGTATTAGGGGATGCGTCTTCGTTCTTTCATAAAGATAAGTTTTTAATTGAGAAATGATATATGTATAGAGGAAAAGTTTGTATTTATGGGCCAATCTCAAAGGTCTATGACTAAAACAAACTAATTTCATATTCCATCCTTGAACATTCTACACTATAAGTGGCACCCAAATAGCTCACAGATAGTGTTCTTCGGTATTATGCATGAGGATAAAGAATTAATCATAATGATGCAGTCTTTTTGTGATGCATCAATAATTGGGTACTACGTATATTAATCATTCCAACAATGCCACCTTTGTCATTTTTGACAATACTGGATCTTGTGTAATTGTCAACAATACATTACCACCACCTGTGTATGTATTGGATGGTGCGGAAGCTGAATATGAATATTTTCTCGTAGCTTTTCTCTATAGAGATACCAAGATACCCCCAAAGGTAGAATATTACTTGGATTTTGTTAAGTACTGATGGTAACTGTGATGAGTTCTAAACCACTTACATGCTTTCCATTAAATAGCTACAAATGTATGTCATTATTTTCAGGGCTAATAGATGTTATTATTTTCATAATCATCACATGTTAGAATGTTAATTCGTCATTTCTTACACATGAGGTATTAAAATTATGTGCATTTTTCTACTCCTTAAATACTTTAGAACTACAAGGCATCTTAACTAGAACCTTATTTTGTCCCTTCAATAGATCATTCTCATCCCATCCAAGAGCTTTTTTCCTTCTTTTTCCTTTTTTCAACACTCCCTTTTTAGTTAATTATTTTACTTCCCAAATTGTGACATGTTATAGAATTTTGAGAATTAAATGTATCAAAATTCTATTACGGATATTGGTTTGAGTCACAGTTTGGTTGGTTGCAGGTTATCTTTTATTGATCTATTCTGGACTACAATTTATTTTGTTGGATGGTATTTTGCTATTGAATACTGTGAATGCTACTAAATGTTGCTGGAATTCTCTTCATTTTGCTACTACTCATTTGATGGATATTTTTGCCTACTGACTACTCTGAATTGTTGCCTTTTATTTTGCTTTTGGAGTCTACTAGTAGCATTTCTTGGAGTTGTATTTTGCTGGATCAATTTAGTTGGATGATGATTGATCTCAGAACACTGCACATTCGTCTTCTATATAACATGTTGGTGTATATTTGCAGGGTCCAATATGGAACTGCTTGCACATGGGTATAGGCACTTTTATTGCAGTTGTCATTTCTATGTAAAATGTATTTGTTATCAAGGGATATTTCTTTGTTCTTTCAAAAATGTAAATTTTTTATTGAAAAATCATGTCCCAAGGAAAAGACAGTATAATAGACCAATCTCACAGGTATATAACTAGAAAAATTGTTCTTATATTCCATTTTTGTGCATTATATACTATCAATGCTCAAGAAATAGCTTACACAATGTTCTTAGGTATCGCTTTGGAGGATTATGAATTGACTATAGTGATGCAGTCTTATTTGGAGACTTCCAGAATTGGGTACTATGTACAGTAATCCCTCTAACATTGCCATCTTTGCAATTTTTTGGAAATATTGGACTTAGTGAGCCATCAACAATACAGTACCAGCATCTGCGCATGCATTGGGTGGTGTAGAAGCTAAATCTAATATTCCCTCAGAGATTTTCTATGTTCTAGATACTGGTCTAAATTCTAGTTTGATTAGTTGTGAATTATCTTTTATTGATCTCTACTTGACTGCAATTTATTTTACTGGATGATGTTTTGCTGCTGAAGATTGCTAGAATGTTGCTAAATGTCATTGGACTAGTCTTCATTTTGCTACTGCTCATTTTATGGATATTTTTGCCTGCTGCACTATTCTGAATTAATGCCTTCTATTTTGCTATTGGAGTCTACTTGCTAGAGTTATATTATGCTATATCAATTGAGATGGATAATGAATTATCTCTTTTGCCGGAATACTGTACATTCATCTTCTATATAGAATATTGGTATAAATTTGTGGGAGTCAATATGGTAGTGCATATGACTGTGTATAGGCACTCTTACTGTCATTACAAGAAAACAACCCTTCATTAATGAAAAAATTGTGGCAAAGAGTATTCCGTCATAGTATGAAGATAATTGTGTAGATTTTTGATGGAATATTAACGAATTTGAAAAATGGACAAAAATATATGAGTTATGATACTTTTTATGGATATAAATAATATATATTAATATAAATAGTTCGTCACAAATTTCATAATTTTAAATATGATTATTCGATTAGTGACAGAAATTTCATCACAAAATTAGCTCTATGACCGACTTTATTTTCGTCACCAACTAATTAGTGACAAAGCTTATATTAACAAATTTGTAAAATAAGTCCGTCATAAATTTAATATAACCTATCATTTTGTGATAGATTTATTTCACAAATTTATTGGTGTATACCTTATCACTGATTAGTTTATGATGAAAATAAAGTGTCATAAAACTAGTTTTGTGATAGAACTTCCATCATGGCTCAAAGAATTATATTTAGAGTTATGAAATTTGTGACGCACTTTTCAAATTAATATATACTTTTCATATCCTTCACAAGTATTATAACTAATATATATTTTTTCTCATTTCTTTAAATTCGTTAGTAATGCATCAAAAATCCTTCATATTTGTTTTCACGCTATGACGGAACTCTTTTGTCACAAATTTTTCATTAGTGAAGGGGTGTTTTCTTGTAGTACGTAATTATCATTTCCATTGTAAAACTTATTTAGTTTCATAATATGCTTCTTTTTCTTTTTTTTACAAGGTTAGAATATGCTTCTTTGTTCTTTTGAAAATGTAAATTTTTTTATTGAGAAATTATATCCCAAGGAAAATATGGTATTTATAAGCCAATCTCAAAGGTTTATAATTGACAAAACAGGTTTCATATTCCATCTTGATCCTTTCAACACTATCAATGGCTCCACAAATAGCTTACAAATAGCGTTCTTGGTTATTACATCACAGGATTATGAATTGATTGTGGTGATGCAGTCTTATGTGCATGCATCAATTATTGGGCACCACATACAATAATCCCCCTAACATTGCCACCTTGTCATTTTTTGGAAATATTGCACCTGGCAGAGCTATCAACATTGCAATACCACCATTTATGTATGTATTGGATGGTACGAAGGCTTAATCTTAATTTCCCGAAGATATTTTCTATATGGAGATATTTGGATATGCCCAAAGGTGGAATACAACTTAGATCTGGCTAAGTAGCTACTTACAAGGTTCCGATTAAGTAGCTACAAAAGTATATCACTAAGGCTAATTGAAGTAATTATTTTCATGATCATCACACATCAAAATAATAATTCATCCTTTCTTATATATGATGCATGTGAATTATGTGCATTTTTTTAGTCCTTAAGTACTATAGAACCAAGATGCGGCATCACAACTGGAACATAATTTTGTCTCTTCAATGGGTCATTCTCTTCCCATCCAAGAGCCTTTTTTCCTTCTTTTTCTTTTTTTTAATCTTCCTTTTAGGTTAATTACTCTACTTCCCAAATTGTGGCATGTACTAGAAATTTCATGTTTAAATGAATCAGTATTCTATTTTAGATACTAGTCTAAGTTTTGTTCTAGTTGGCTGTAGGTTATTTTTTGGTTATCTATGTTGGACGACAATTTGTTTCACTAGTTGGTATTTAGTTGCTAAATGTTGCTCGACTTTTCTTCGTTTTTCTACTTGATGCTGCTACTAACTGGAAGGTCCGGAACTCCGGTGGATTTGAATGTTATTGGGCTTGAGATCTGCAATCAAGAACACACGTGAACTAGCCGAGATGCCCCCGGCTAAGGCACTTCGAAGCTCAAGTTAGATTTTCGGTAGATCGAAGAATATAGAATAAGTATGTAGTAAATAGTGTAATGGCATTACCTTAATTGTGGTGGTGCTTGTAGATTTTATAGTCTGATTAGGGTGTGATTTTACTCAAGTACCCTTATCAGGTGTACTTGGTTTTTTCCATGATGGGGGGTTGGGAGTCATTCTCTACCCAGATCCTGAGACTGTGCCAGGTAGCGCAATCTTCAACTTTTCTAGATAGTCATATCAGTAGGAGCGCGCTCCTACCAAAGTTGTTGCCAGAGTTGCCAGAGTTGTTAGAAGCGGTTACATCCGTTGGCAGCAGTCACATCAGCTGCCACGTGTAATCAATGCCAAGAGGTTCAACTTATCCAACTTGCAACCGGAGGTCGATTAATGTCGACCAGACTTGGATGCTAAAGCTTCAAAAGTGGCCATCAGGTCGATACAGTTCAACC
>JACGDI010005241.1:1700539-1765354 GCA_014898725.1 Jacaranda copaia | reverse complement strand
AAGTACCCTTATCAAATGTATTTGGCTTTCTCCATGACGGGGGGTTGGGAGTTATTCTCTGCCCAGATCCCGAGACTGTGCCAAGTGGCGCAATCTCCTATTTTTCTGGATAGTCATATCAATAGGAGCGCACTCCTGTCAGAGTTATTAGTAGGGTTGCCAGAGTTGTTGGAAGCGGATACATCCGTTGGCAGCAGTCACATCAGCTGCCACGTGTAATCAATGCCGAGAGGTTCAACTTGTCCAACTTGCAATCGGAGGTCGATTCATGTCGACCAGACTTGGATGCTAAAGCTTCGAAAGTGGCCCTCAGGTCGATATGGGTCAACCGCGGGGCTTACCAAATGGGGTTAATATAAGTCGACCAGACTGACGTGCCTCTGGGCTTCATAGGCTGTTTCTTCTGAATCTGGGCCTGTTGAGCCTATTAGATTATACCGTATCAAGTTGGATCTCGTGAGCTGTTTCATTTGAAGTTGAGCCTATTGAGCCTGTTGGGCTATCTCATATCACTACTACTCATTTGATTGATATTTTTGCCTACTAGACTACTTTGAATTGTTGTCTTTTATTTTTGCTTTTGGAATCCACGGGCCACATTTCTCGGAGTTATATTTTGCTGCATCCATAGAGTTGGGTGATGTTTGATCTTTTTTGCTAGAATATTGTACATTCGTCTGCTGTATAGAATGTTCGTGTAAATTTGGGGGGCTACTATAGCACAACATGTGAATGGGTATAGGCACTATTACCGTAGTTGTCATTTCTATAGTAAAATTTACTTGATATCAACAAACGCCTCTTTATTCTTTCAGAAATTAAATTTTTTATTGAGAAATCATATCCCAAGGGAAAGATGGCATATGCAGGCCAATCTTACTGGTCTATAACTGACAAATTGATTTCTTAGTCCATCTTTGTGCATTCTACACTATCATTAGCTTCATAAATAGCTTACAGATAGTGTTCTTGAATACTCATTGAAGGATTATGAATTGACTAAAATGATGCAGTCTTATTGGATGGGCCAATAATCGGGTAAGAAGTGCATTAACCCTTCCGACATTGCCACCTTTGCCCTTTTTTGGCAATACTAGACCTGGTGCAGCTACCAACAATGCAGTACCACCATCTATGTATGCATTGGGTGGTGTGGAAGCTAAATCTAAATATTTTCTGTATGGAGATATCTGGATAACCCCAAAAGTGGAATATGACTAAGATTTGGCTAAGACTGATGGTAAGAATGAGGAGTAATACTTAAGCACTTACAATTACGAAAGCATATCATTATTTTCAATGATAATCGAAGACTTTATTATCTTCATGATCATCACGTATTAGAGTTTTAATTTGGTCCTTCTTATACATGATGTTTATATGCATTTTTTCAATCCTTGAGTAATATATATAGAACCAATGAGGCATCTCAATTCGAACCTAATTTTTTCGCATCAATAGGATTTTTTTTAACCCCACCCTTTGTGGTTAATTATTTTGCTTCCTGAATTGCAGCAAGTACAACAAATTTCAAGTTTAAATGAATCACGATTCTATTTTGAATACTAGCCTGAGTTCTAGTTTGGTTGGCTACCGGTTATCTTTTGTTGATCTATGCCGGACTAAAGTTTATTTCGCTAGTCTCTTTATTTTGCTACTGCGCATTTCATTGGTATTTTTGTCTACTGGACTATTCTAAATTGCTACCTTTTGTTTTACTTTTGAAGTCTAGTGGCCACATTGCTTGGAGTTATATTTTGCTGCATTCATTTAGCTGGATGATGATTGATCTCTTGTGTCGAAATACTGCATATTTGTCTGCTGTACAGAACTTCAAGTTGGTTGGTTCCTCTGTAGGAAGCTTTCTATAATCAGCCACAGTATCTCACACTCCTGTACAAGTTCATGCTGCTAAGGAAGCACGCTTCCGCTTTTTATTTCTCTAACTCCTCATGTCATGTGATAACTCGTATTCTATTTTCTTCTTGAGGGCAAAAAAAACAAAAAAGAAAGCTTGATATTGGAGATTGAGGGAAAAATGAATTTAGAAGAATAAGAAAAAGACAATGAGTTTTGTACGGGCACACAATTAAAGTTGTTTATCGGTTGATGAATTTTGAATTAGTGAAGAAGATACTGAGTGTAGTTAGGTCATTTTTGTTATAAAACCCCCGCTTCTTGTGCATGTATAACGGACTGCACGCATGTTGAATTCTTCACATTATTGGTCTCAAGAATAACAATTTTTAAAAGAGACTAGAAAATTATGCCAAGTATATCCGATCCTTAATCAATTATTTTTATAAAAAGAATATTTAATATATGTGTCAAATATTTATAAAATAAAATAGAAAATTTAAACCGGTCAACTGATTGCGTGCATGTTGAATTCTTGTTAGTTGATACTATTGGCGTGCAAAGATAATCTTCATTTAAATAGAAAGTCAAATATTACTCAGCTAAAGTGTTTGTGCGTCTGCACAGGAAAATGAGCGTGTAGCTCCAGCACCCAGCACCCAGCACGATCGAGTGGGACTTTTTATGGTTCTGTGATGTTGTACTTACCAGACAAGAAGTAATCAATAAAAATATTTTCATTTATGAATGAGTACAATCTCCCATGTGAGACTGAAATCCATACACTGAGTCGAATGATCAAATTAACTCTATGCAATATTTTATATAATTTAATATTTTAAAATTTATTTTTATAATTTATAAGAGACAATGAGCATAGAAGCAACCAATTACCTTTATTATTTCATAATACTGAAATACTTATAATTCAGAATATATAGTAAAATTTTGTCAATCAAATAGTTATGTTTATAACAACTTTGTGAAAAGATTAATAAATGTGTTTATTTTAATATTTTGCAATTATAATTTCCATGAATTCTAATAAACTTACAAAAAACTTTAAAATTCAATTTATAGTCAACTCAAAATTTGTCTTAAATGGAATGGAATGGAATGATCCCACATATATATATTTATTTACAGTATATTATATGTAAAATTTCAAATATTTCGAATTATCAAAGTAGTTGTAAATATTTGGGCATTTTAATTAAAATTTTGTATTTAAACATGTTTTCATTTGTGAAGTAAAAAATTACATGAAATCATGAATTTGTTTAAAATTTGAAATTATTTTTTTATTATTTCAATTTATAGTTCAGTATTGGACAAACTTCTTAATTTTTTCAATTTTTTTAAAAATTAATTATTAAAATTGAAGGTTGCAGAACTAAAAATGTGAGGTTTTAGTAGAGGTAAATCCTAAATTTTCAAAAATAATATAATATGAAAAAATAGGGAAAAAAAAAGAAGAAAGTAAAAAAGATAAGTTGTCGCTAATGAGATTAGCATCGACTTCAAACCTAGAAAAGAGCCATTTTGTGAATACTCAACTTTCTACGGAAATGAAGTAAATACAAAAACATCAGAAGTCATTCAATATTTTAATGTATGTATGTGTATATATATTCTAGTGGAGAGGTTGCCACGCGAGGTACAGTGCTATGCCCGGCCTATTAAATAAATAAATTATCTTTTTATAACCATTTTTTGCATTTCTTTTTTTTTTAAGTCAAAGCATAATATGATTATATATAAGTATATTCATTTTTTTATTTAAAAATTTTACAAAAGTTGTCATTTATTAAAAAAGAATGATAAAAGGCACTTAAATTTGTTGTTGGTCGGCTACTAATCTATACTATTACATGTAGCATAATTTTATATTCATCTAATTATGTAATTTTAATTCTAATTGTGTAATTTTGTCCATATATAAAATTCTTAGAATTTTGAATTTTTTAATTCTAATAAAAAAAATTTATTAGTTGTTTATTTACTTTTGTATTTTATTTTAATACGAACTTATCTATTATAACTAAAATATCATGTTGTGTGTCATCCAAAATTGCAATATAGATTGTGATATCATAAGATAATTCAAAAAATATCTACTATCATATTTTTTTCTTGCTAAATAAGTTTATAGTTTTAAAAATATCTTACAAGCACAATATTAAGTGCTCTTCTCATAAAATTCTATCTAATAAATTTTTTTATCATGAGATTAATGGATAAATATTTTATTTATTTTATATGTAGGTTATTCTACAATTATTTTTATAATTTATTTCAACACCATTCATAATACAATATTATATTTTTAGTTGTAGGACTTCTTCCCCAATTAGCATAATATAAAAACATTATTTTTTATTAAATTAATTTAAAGTTCATTTTGTAGAAGATTTTTAATTTTTTTTATAACACATTTTTACATTGTTGTTGTTTTATTTTTATTTTAAATTAATTAATTACTTTTCTGATACATTTAAATATTTTATCAACGTTATTACTTTATTATTTCCTCAATATTTATTTAAACTTAAAGTTCTTATGGCCAACTTAGGATTGTAATTTTTATATTACTTTAAAATATATTTGAAATATATGGCTAACCCATTTAACAATACCTATCTGGTCGAGTAAACTATAATTGACTGTGCTCGACAGGACATGTCGCCTATTCTAGCTTGTGCCACCATGGGCCAGGTCGATTAGTTAAATGGTACACCAACTATGTCTAGTCGACCGTTGTTAACCTCAAGTCCCTTTCTCCAATGCTGACTCAGATCCACGCCGCATTTATTATTCTGACAGACAGCATGCCTCCACATTAATGACACGTGATAGTTGGTGCAGTCGCTACCACCAACTCTGCCACGAACCCTGTCACTGCCTTTGGCAAAGAGGCGCCTACCAGAGGTACTGTTTATCCTGAAAAATAAGAGATTGTGCCAGCTGAAACAGTACTGAGATCTAGAATGACTATTTACCGCCTGGCAAGGACTAAAACCCACTTCACCTAGGAGTGGCACCATCGACAAATCACGCTTAGAGAAGGCTATAAATACTTTACATCTAACCACACTGTAGGTAATGCTAAATAAACTATAATCTTCATATTCTATTCGATTATCTCATCTTGACCAGAACTGACTTGAGCATCGTAGTGCTTAGCTGGGGGCACCTTGGCTAATTTGACATGTGTTGATTGTTACAGATCTCAAATATTAAGAAAAATATAAGTTGATTTCCTCGACCTACCTAGTCGAAAGTACCTAAATAGTACCCCTTTTACTATATACAGCTTTCAACCTCATTATTTTTGGCACCATTTTGTGGGAACTTTTGAGAATGTAACGAAAAAAAAATGGTAAACACACGCAGAGCCACATCCGAAAGAGAGGAGAATAGAAGGTCCACCTCTCTACCTCTTCATCCACCCCCACAAGGTGCACATGCTCTAGGCCCTAACACCTCTCGGGAGCAAGTGGTGACGTTAACCATGTCCCAATTAATGCAGCTGATAAGTGAACAAATCTCCACTCAATTTTAGCCCAGCTATCTGCCGTGTTAAATAGGCACACCATGGAGCCCGCCCCTGCTGCCAGTGCTATCCGTCAACCTCTTCTAGAAATAGGTCTCCCCGAAATAGCCACAGTAGCCAAGAATTTAGGCGACCGCCCACCCACTATTCACTTAGCCTGAGGCGCCATCAGGAGAAAAAGGGTAGCTAGAATTATGGGAAGAGATCACGTTCAACCTGATCGAGCCCAGCAGCGCAAAAGGGTCAAACACTCCAAGCATGACTATTGCAATGATGTGGGAGAATCTGCGAACCTCACTACCCGACCCTTCGAGCCCTACAGCATGATAGGGCCGAGCGAGCTAAGCCATGCCTTGATCAAAATACTATCTAGGCAGATCGAGAGAAATGGGAGAAAGTATCCCATCAAGTTTAATAGTTGAACAAACGCCTCAATGAGATCTCGAAGAGAAATACTAAAAGAGCACGCAATTTGGAAGGCTCTCAGAGATCTCGACATAAGAGGGGATCTCCATTTGTCCATGACATAGTCGACGAACGCATTGTGATGGACGCTAAAGTCCCAATCGATCTATCGAGATATGATGGCTCATCAGACTCCAACGAGTACTTGATGCAATTTGAACACATGATGCAGTTGCATGGGCATAATGAATACATTCATGCTAAAATATTGGTGACCACCTTCCAAGGCATAGCACTTAACTAGTTTGTAAAGCTCGAGCCATCATTAATCTATTCTTATGAACAGTTGTGTGACAAGTTTCTGCATCAGTTTGCTAGTAGAAGAAAGGCGAAACTCCCCTATACTCATCTCCATACTATAAAGCAGAGTGAAGGCAAATCCCTCTAAAATTTCTTCACCAGATTTAACATAGAGGTTCTAAGGATTGATAATCCTAGGATTGAGTTCTTGATTGACGTACTTTTCTTGGGGCTCAAACACAAGAAGTGTGCCAACATTTTGGTGTGGGAATGGCCCAAATCGATGGAGGAGTTGCTCGACTTGACTGAGAGATATATGACATAGGAGGAGATGAATATGCTCAAATTTGAATCCTCTGAAGTTGACAAAAAGAAAAAAAAAAGAGATGACCAAAAACACAAAGAGAGGGGTCGATCTCCCATCAAGTAATTCCATGACTATATGCCCCTGAACATCCCAAGGAGAGAGGTCCTCTATGCCATACAACATGATAACCTCATCAAGAAACATAGAAAGTTGACGGAGACTGAGCAATGAAAAAATCTAAGAAATATTGTCACTTTCACAAGCAAAAGGGGCATGATATCGATTAATGCTTCAATCTCTAAGATGAGATTGAGAAGTTAATCAGGTAGGAATACCTCAAGAAGTATATACCTGTGGACTCCCAAGTTGAAAGGGACAAAATCAATCAAACTCTCCATAGATAAAGGTCGGTTAGCCCTAGAAGGGAAGAAAAAGGAAAGAAACCCACCCATGAGAAACACTCACCCATCTGAGGAGTCATTGATATAATTGGGGGAGGTCCTACTGGGGGGGACTTAAAATCGGCCTGACAACAAACCCATAAGAGACTCGAGTTGGCTAAAGCCTCCTACGTTGAGATAACGTTCCATATTTTGATAAATGCAGAACCTATCTCATTTACTGATGCTGACTTGGCACACCTTGAGGGTAGGAATGTTGACCATAAAACAAATTGTCCAATGGTAGTCTCTGTGAAGATTGCCAATTTTAAAGTGTGCAAGGTCTTGGTTGATAATGGCAGCTCGACCAACAAAATCTTCCTCTTAACCTTAAAAAAAATAAATATAGGCCAGCTGAAATTTGAACCGTGTATATACCACTGGTTGGATTTGGGGGATCGAAGATCATACCTGAGGGGTTAATCAACTTGTCAACATCATTTAGAGTGGCTCCCAAAAGGAGGACTTTGATGGTAAATTATCTTATGGTCGAAGCCTCATTTGCTTATAATGTCATCATAGTTCAATCGACCCTCAATAACATCCATGCAATTGTATCCACCTATCACTTGAAGGTTAAGTTTCTGACCCCAGCAGGTATGGGGAAACTTCTGTGCAACATGAAGGAGGCCTGAAGATGTTACAACATCTCGGTTGAGTCCAGTGAACAGAAATATTGATCCTAACTAAAGACCTCGAGGGACGCCCCTATAGCAAAACTCGAGGAGTCCTAGGCCAACAAGAAGCGAAAGTTCAAAGAAACTAAAGTGGAGCCTGTCAAGGACTTTAAGACCATTGAGCTCGAACAAGGAAACCTCGACAAGATGACCCGTATTGAAACTGACCTAGGCCCCCACTTGGAGTGTCTCATGGTCAATTTCTTAAAAGAGAATATTGACATCTTTGCATGAAAAATATCTAACCTTCAGGGAATCGACCCCAGCATCATTGTGCACCACTTTAATGTAGACCCCTCGTACAAATCAGTTAGGCAAAAGACAAGGGCATTCAATGCGGAGAGGACACATATCATCGAGGAGGAGGTTAGTAAACTCTTAGATGTTGGTTATATTATACAAATTCAGTATCCCTCTTGGCTTTGTAATGTTTCCTTAGTCCCAAAAAATGAGGGGTAATGGTGGATGTGTAATGATTTTATGGATTTAAATAAAGCACGTTTTAAGGATCCTTACCCCTGCCTTGCATAGATTTATTAGTTGACTCAATTGCTGGGTGTGAGTTATTGAGCATGATGGATGCATTTCAAGGCTATCATCAGATTCATAGCTTCCAAGGATAGGGATAAGACCTCTTCTGTGGTTCCAAATGGATTGTACTATTTTCTGGTCATGCCTTTTGGGTTGACAAATATCAGAGCAACTTACTAGCTACTCGTCAATTTTATGTTTAAAGAATAAATTGGTAAATCAATGGAGGTTTATGTCAATGACATGATTGTCAAAATAAAAAAAACTCAGGATCACTTACTCGACCTCAGTCACACTTTTGCAATCTTAAGAGCCTTTGGTTTAAAATTAAACCTAAATAAGTGTATGTTCTGAGTCCGCGAAGGAAAATTTTTAGGCTACATGGTCAGCCAGAGAGGCATTGAGGCCAATCCGCAAAACATTTAAGTAGTTCTTGATGTCACCCCTCGTAGAATAGTTCATGATATTTAGAGGTTAGTTGGAAAGATCATAGCCTCGGGAAGGTTCATCGCAAGATTGGCCGACAAGAGTTTATCCTTTTTCAAAATTCTTAGAAATGTCAAGAAATTAGGCTTCCAATAGACTGAGCAGTGTGATCTGGTGCTAATCAAACTAAAACAGTACTTGGTCTTGCCTCCCATGTTGGCAAAACCTAAGTTGGGTGACGTCCTTCGGGTGTATTTAGCAGTTTTCATGGCATCGATCAATTTAGTACTAATCTCGACACGAGATGGCACCCATCGATTGATTTACTATTGCAGTAAGTCACTCTACAGGCCAGAGCATAATTATTTGGTGATCGAGAAGTTTGCTTTAACATTAGTGACTGCAGCTCAAAAATTGCAACCATACTTCTAACTTTATTCTATTGTAGTGCTGACCAACCAGCCGTTGAAACAAGTACTAGCGAAATCGGATACATCTGGAAGACTGACCAAATAAGCAATTGAATTGGGAGAGTTCGATATTACTTTCCAGCCTCAAACAGTCATTAAAGTACAGGTCTTAACTAACTTTATTGCCGAGTGAATTGACCTGTCCAAAATAAGTCCTAAGGCTCCTCTCGTTTGGATAAAGCAAGTCGATAGATCGTCAACCACATTCGATGGAGGAGTAGGTGTTGCTCTTCGCTCCCTAAATATAGAAGAATATAATTTTGCAATAAAGTTAAATTATTCAGTCACAAACAACGAGGTAGAATACGAGGCCCTTCTCGCGGGAATGAGAATGGTGCTTGAACGAGGGGTTGAGCACTTGATCGCAATCACAAACTCTCAGCTAATGGCTGAGCAGGTTGGCCAAAGTTTCAAATCCAAGGATGCAATGATGAACCGATACTTCGTTGAAGTGAAGCATTTACAGCAATTATTCAAAAGGTTCACCCTTAGCCAAGTTCTTCGATTTGAGAACGAATGGGTAGATACTCTTTCAAAATTTATCAGCTCCACCAGGGGGATGAGGGACGAAAAGATCACATTTTTGATCTCCAATAAACCATCAATTGGGTCCCACAAGAAAAGTTTGATAACAAGCATCGAAGGAATGACAGTTTCTTGGCAGATTCCGATCAAATTATATTTAAGCCAAGGCACCATCCCCGAGGATAGGAATGAGGCTTAATGCCTTCGGGGTCAAGCATCCAAATTTGCTCCCGATGAGCATGGACAGTTATATAAGAGGTCAATCTAAGGCCCCCCTTTAAGGTGTCTTGACTGCAATCAGGCTTTAGAGGTGTTACAAAATATTCATGCAGGTATGTGTGACAATCATTTTGGAGAATGATCCACGGCCCACAAAGTGATCAGGTACGGATACTTTTGGCCAACTTTATTGAAAGACTTAGTGGATTCTGAAGGTAAATGTGATTCATGTCAAGTCCACTCGAATTTACCATACCAACCCACGGCGCTGATGGTCAGTGTTCAGATTTCTTGGCATTTTGATCAATGGGAAATTGATATTTTGGGCTTGCTACCAAAATTGATGGGACAGCAAAAATTCATAATCATTGTAGTCGAGTATTGTACTAAATGGGTTGAGATGGAGGCCATTCCAAAGATAATAGATGCGGCCATCAAGAGTTTCATATAGAAAAATATTATATGCTGTTTTGGTCTACCTAAAGTCCTAATTTCTAATAACGGCACTCATTTCCAGAGCAAGAGCACTAGGGCCTAATGTAAAGCTTTAGGGATCGCATAGCACTTCACTTCGGTAAGTAATCCCCAATCGAACGGCTAGATGAAGATAACCAACAGAATGATCCTCGACTATCTTAAAGTTAGGATACAAGACTCAAATTAGGCAGATGACCTCCCTCGCGTGTTATAGGTGTATAGAACCACTCCTCAAACAACTACAGGACATACCCATTACAGTCTTGTTTATAGGTCCGAAGCAGTAATCCCCTCTAAGCTGATCCAACACATAACTCGAGTTAACCACTTTCATCCATTGAAGAATATGTCGGAGAGGAAGCTCGACCTTGAGACCATTGACAAATGTCGCCAAGAAGCTTATAACACCATGCAACGTTATAGGTCAAAGATGGCCAAGAACTACAATAAAAGAGTCAAATTGTGCCATTTTAAGGTCAAAGATCTCATTTTCAAAAAAATAAAAGTCTCTAAGAATGTTAGTAAACTCAACCTCAGATGGGATGGACCATATACTTTTGTCAAAGTAGCAAAGCACAATGTTTACAGAATAGCCAATATGCAAGGAAAAGAACTCCCTCGCCCGTGTAATGCAATCAACCTCAAGAAATTTTACATTTAAGATCATGATGTATTTACCTGATTGAAGTTTTTCAACTCGAATAAAATTCTAACAGTGTTGATATGATTTAGAGTCATAGTTATATTCAAATAGCTTCATGCCACCCCAACCTAAGTCAGCCCCATAGTTGACAAACAAGCAACTCGTGTTGCCACTTAAGTGGCTTTATGCTGCCACAACACAAGTCGACCCCGCAGTTAATGAACAAGCAGCTCTTGCTGCCACTTAAGCGGCTTCATGCCTCCACAACCTAAGTCAACCCCACACTCAACAAACAGACAACTTGTGCAACCAATCAAATGGCCTCATGCTGCCACAACTAAAGTCGACCCTGTAGTCGATGAATAAAGTTGACCTTGTAGTCGATGAATTAAGTTGACCCTATAGTCGACACATGAGCAGCCTCATGTTGCCACTCCATGCTTTTATGCTCAGTGTTGACCTTTTCAGTCGACGAAGAAATAAGCTAGCCATAGCATCGAAGTCAACCAACCTACGTCGATCATGTCAACCCCAGAGTTGGAAATCCAGGTGTTGACTCCTTAGTCGACCAACAAGTGCTAAAAGTCAAAGAAGCTGTCCAATGGCCGTGCAACAGGCAAGGCTGCAATAGGTTGACTCAGTTGACAAGAATCTTATTTTCTTTCACTATGAGGGCGGCAATTTAATTTGATGAGAAAATACTCAATTACTATATTTAACACGACAAAATTAAATGAAAAATAGTCTTTATTCATTAGGTAATCTATTGCTGTTACATAAAAAAAAAGGGCGGGGGGCACTAGATTAGTTCTAGCTAGTCCTACTCAGCTAGCCTGCGAGCCATTTAGAATCCAGGTCAGGTAGTGCACAGGCGAGCGGAGAGACTACTTGAGGAGGTTCAGAAGGCCCGGCCACATCGATCATAAAGTTGTTTAAACACAGCACGTACTGTGCTACGTCGACCTTTTTCTCCCTTAGTTGCGCCACCAGGTCCTCCGTGAATACAAACTCCTTGGCCAACTGCTCCAACCTAGCATTAACCTCAGCGTTCTTCTTTTGGCCCTCAGTTAAGGGCTCATTGAGCACAACGATTGCAGCCTTTATCCTTGGGGCCTGCTTAACTTCAACCTCTTCAGGGTCAAGACAGGCTTCCAATTTTTTGTTCAAGACCAAGCTTATTTTGCTCTTATCTTTAGTGCGAAAAGCATGTCCTAGATGTTCGAATTACTTGGCAGAGTTATGGAAGGCTTTTCGAGCATCATCGAGGGATGCAACCACGCTCACATCCTGAAAAGCATTGCTAATGATGAATTGTTCAATTGCTTCGCGCCATATCTTTGGAAGACGACAGTTGAAGGCCTTCCTGGCTTTTTCGATCACCTCGGCACGACCTTGAGCTTAACCAGAATAGTAGCTTACTTGCAGGTCTAGGTGAGCCTTTTTTATTATATTGTCCATACGACTCCGCTCCTCAATCGCTTGGACCAGCTGCTGATCCTTAAAGTCCAGTTGCTCTTGTAGTTCGGCCATCCTTTTATTCAGTTGCTCGACCTGAAGTTGTGAGGACTCGAGCTACACTTTGTTGGTTTCCATATCCTCTCCTCCTTGTAACTCCTCTCTTTCCGCCAATGCCAGCTCAGATTGACGAAAAATGTTATAGCCTAATTATCTTATCTGAAATACAAAGATGACGTTACTTCGCAATACCATTATGAAATGAAAATTTGATTAAAAATTATTATCGATCTCATACTCACCATGTTGCAATGGTAGGATAGTGCTCGGATGACCCCAGCCTGCCTAAGATTAATCGATTTTTGCTAATCAGATATGAACAACCCTAACGAGAGCCATTTTAGAGTGTTGCAACCTATTATTCTCCCCTGGATGATGGAGGTCGAATCATTCACCTCATCGGTTTGGTCAGCGGTGAACCGGGGATTAAGCAGCCATGGAAGTTGGAATAGGACACCATAGCCAGGCTTCCCAAACAGGTCATAGCCTGTAGCCACTTTCTATTTTTCCTTTCTTGCTGTGATCGTTTTGGGAGCCGGACCCCTTAGTTCGACCATCGACCTTTTGCCCCGATCCACGAGGCTGCTCAGGATAGGGGGATGTGAGTGAAATAGAGGATGTTCAATAAGAAGGATAGGGAGGAATAAACTGGGAAAGAGATCAAAGAGTTGGTCATGAGATTGAATTGAATAAAAGGCGAATATTTTCTCATGAAATACTATATTACGTGAGATAATGATTCGTTTAGTACGAAGATTGTACATTTTGTAACCCTTAGTGCTCGTAGGATACCCTAAAAATACCCAGGGGTTGGCCCAGGGATCGAATTTAGTTTTGTGAGAAGTGAGAGTCGAAGTAAATGCAAGGCAACTGAAGATATAGAGTTGAGAGTAGTCAGGAGATGATTTATAGAGGAGTTAGGACAAGGAATTGTTGTTAGGACAGGAAAAAGGTTCGGATGTTTAAGTATTTGGCTGTGGACACAATTGCTCCAAAAGGTTATAGGGATTCTGCACTGAAAGTAGAGAAATCTAGCAACGTTTAAGAGATATTGGTGCTTGCGTTCTACTATAAAATTCCATTGGGGTGTCTCCACACAAGAGTGTTGATGGATGGTGCTTGTTTAATGGAATAGGTCATTTAGAGCAAACTCCTTGGCATTATCTGACCGAAAGTGTTTGATGTAGGCAATGAATTATGTGCGAACAAATTTGAAGAAGCATGGAAGAATGAAGGATATGTCAGATTTGTGTTTGAGGAGAAATAGCCAGGTGCAGTGGGTGGAGCCATCCACTACGGTAAGGAAGTATCTATGGCTCGTATATGAAGGCTCATGGAATGGTCCCCAGACATCCCCATGAATTATATCAAACAGATGAGCAAATATGTGATTATTAGATGTATATGGCAGTTTCTTTTACTTTGCACAGGGATAAATAGAACAAGGGGTATGTGAAGGGGAGACATGGTAATGTAATTGATGTTGTGAACATTTAAGAACTTCATTTGATGGGTACCAAATCTTTCATGCCACGTGTTTACAATGGAAGAATCAACATGATGTTCAAACTCACTAGAGCTAATGAGGTTTACAACCAAATCAAAGAGAGATATATCCAGAATATAGAGGTTGGCATGTTTTAACCTTTCCAATCACTTTCATAGTCTTGGGGTCTTGAACAATGAAATGATCAGGAAAGTATAACCCAGTGAGATTAGAATTATGAACTAGAGAATTAATAGAAAGCAGGTTAAGCGCGAATTGAGGAATGTAAAAAACATTATGGAGGATAATGTCGGGACTAAGAGTACCAGTAAAGTGGACAATGATGCATGTTCCATTTAGTAGAGAGATAATAAAATTGTGAATTGGTGTGAAGCCGTGGAATCGCATGATGTTGGAGCATATATGGCTAGTGGCTCTAGAAACAAGTACCTGCAGTGGAATTGGTGGTGGAAGGAGCTTCAGATTCGGAAGGCTTGGTGGAATTGGCAAAGTGAGTCGAAAGAAGATTCATGAGGTAGCTGTACTAAGACAGATTCAAGGTGTTGAAAAATCCACCACAATTTTCTGAAGAGGAGTTGTTGCTGACTTGATTAAAAGTACAACTGTGAATCTGCTTGGTAATGTTTTAAGGCATGCCAAATTGGGATGCAATACAAGTAAGAGGAATGTGCGGTTTAAAGTTGAAACCTGGAGGGTATCCATGAAGTTTGTAACAAGTTGCTTTGGTATGGCCGTAATAGTTGCAATGTGTGCAGAAAGGACACTCTCTCTTAGATCATTATTCCCTTGTAGCCATCAGAAGTGTTAGATGAATGCCGATCACCAAATCTGTCGGGTGGCTTAGAATTAATATTCTGAATTACAAATGCCATGGTAGTGTTGGTGTCGCTGGAAAAAGAGTTCCCCATGGCACACTGGCGTTTATCAAGGAAAAATCTTATTGATTGATGGCAATTAATCAAGAAGGAAAATATGGCCTTGGAGTTGAGAGAATGAATCAGGAAGTTCCATTAAAAATGCCATAACATATTCTCTGCGGGGGTGGTCTTGAAGCTCTCAAACATCTCCTTAAGAACAGTTTCCGCAAGAATAAGAAGGCCTGTAATTACTGCGTTCCTCCCATGTGGCCTTCAGTTTGGTGAAATAAACACCAACCCAATTGTTGCCTTGATTGAGATTAACTAGGTCTCGATGCAACAGGAAAATTTGAGGAATGTTGCTTTGTTGGAAATGGTCCTTGAGATTGTTCTAGATTTCAGAGCAGATTCAGCAAAATGATGCTAGCCGAGATATCTTTGGATACCGAGTCAGGCATCCAAGAAATAATAATGTTGTAGTTACGGATCCATGAATTGAGAAGGCTAGGGTCTTCTTAAGTAAGTTTAGCAAAAGATCTATCCACGAATCCCAATTTTTTCTTAACAGACAAAGCAATCACCATAGCACATCTCCATGCTCGATAGTTTTCGCTAGTCAATGACTAAGATACCAATACCAAGCCTGGATTGTCAAAATGATGTAGGAAAAACGGACTGGCGACGTTGTCAATGGTGGATTGATTGTTGACGCTGCTGGAATTTGAAGATCTGAGATGTTCCAAAAGAGATTGATGAAGAGATTGGAAAAAAGATGAGAAGATCGATGTTGTGGGGGGAGAAGATTTAGAGTGTGCGAAGAAGAGTGAATGGGAAAGGAATCAGACTTTCGATACCATATTGAGGACGCAAGCATGCACAGAAATGAGCTGGAAATGGAAAAATTGTAAAGTGTATTACGAAAGCAACGAGTACAGTATATATATATATATAGAAAGTACAAAGAGCTTGCCAACTACATGAGCTTTGGAAGTATCTGGAAAAACAATCTAACAAACTTATAACAAGCCAATAAATATCTACTTAACTGACCGGGTTTTATCAATGAACTATGTACAAAAGAAATATCCAGACCCTAATATGTAGCAGTTTCCTCAGAAAAAGTTCATCAGTGATTGTTTCTTATTTTAGTTACCAAGTGAATTGCAATACTCTGCCATGGCTATGGCATCATACATTGGAGGATGGCTAGTCATATCGTCAGAAAACAGAAAACACAAATGATAATGTTTCATTTCTAAAAACCTTCATTCCTCGAAAGACTTCCTAATTTTGATCGAATCATTTTAAGAACTCCCAAAAGGGCCTATTGTTGCAATAAAACTCTATCAAATAAGTCAATCGGCAAGGGTTGAGCAAAGCCTATATATCCATACCCTCAAAAGTAAGTAAGTCAAGAAACAAGCAAATCCTAGTTTTAACTATATTCTCTCTACTTCTCATGCAATGCATAATGCGCTAGATCATTCCTCCTTAATTCAACTCTTACATTACAAACATGAATGAAAAAGAAAAAACAAAACTCAAAAAACACCTTTACCTCCCAACAGTGACCTTCAAGGAAGTATCATTTTCTACCCCGACGAGATCAAGAAAAAGAAGAGAAACAACAAGATACACACTGTGGTTGGTGGTACATGCAGCAATAGACACTTGGAAAAAGTGAGAAGGAGGAAGTAACCAAGTAAAAAGCAAAAAGAAAAAAGTAAAAAAGACAAAACAAATTTAAAAAAAGAGTCTTATTGTAATTGGTAAACATCGTCATGAAAATAGCAATGCCTTTCCTTTTTCTATAATTATAAAATTTACATCTGCACGTCGGCCTAGTATCTCACAAGAATGTTATCAGAAGCAAGCAAACATTATAACTTGTAAGAAGCTTAAGAATATTTTACAAGAACTCTCAATAGTTTAAAATCCATCTATTTTAATGATGCACTAAAATATTTTAATTTCCATAAATCAACTAAGAGATAATTAGTTAGATGAAAAACAACACACTTTGTACAATTATACCTATCCTTGGATGTCAGTTGCTAGACCAGTAGCTAATGGTTCGACCTTTATCGCTATATCTGCCAAGTATTCCAATTATAAAAGTATCCATTGATACTGATGGCAAGAATGTTTCGATCTTGCTATTTCTAGGTTCTAGCATGTATGCTCTGGCCAATCCAAACAAAAATTGATGACGCTCAAAACTTCCATTTCCAGCATAACAAATTTTTGAGTGTTTGATTGTCTAGTAACAACATGTTAAAGCTACAATTCTATTAAACAAATGTTAATGAGAAATAACAAAGCAATTTTGGGAAAAGAAATATTGGAAACTAAAGATTGATTTCTACACACAAAAGATTCTATTACAGCTAGTCTTTAAATAGACAAAATTACATAGCCGTACATAACCATAATTCCTAAAAGAATGGAAGAACTATTCAACCCCTCCACAAAAAACTGACAATGAACTAGGAAACTAACACATTTCTAGATAAACATAAAATCAAGTAAACCTACACAACTGCAAATTACAACAACTAGAACTTGTAATTTGCTAAAAAGAAAAGTTGGACAACAGAATATGCATCATAAAAGCATATATATTACAATACTGAATTAATAAAAGCATCGAACAACAGAAAAAAAGAGCACAATCCATATAGAAATTTCACATTTGCTGCAACTAGAAAAAATAATAAAAACTACAAGCATTTTCACTAAATCCACTTCCACAATAACTAATACTAAAATATAACCAATTCGACAGAGTGATAAATACAGAAAGTAGTGGATTTTAATCATTGATTATGATCATTTTTTTATAAAGTAGAAAGAAAAATATGAAGTAGTATCATCTTAATTCTAGAATGTGAAGAGGTGCATCTTTACCAAAGAATAAGGAATGATGAATTTTAATTCAAGAATATGCAAGGGTGCATATATACTTAATGAGGAATAGTGATGTAGCAATCATGTAATAGAAGTATCTTTAATTGGGAATATGGAGTGTTAGCATATTTATTCAAGAATATTTAGTGTTGAATTTTTTGTTAACAATGAGGAGTAGTGGTGTCTTATTCATGTATAGTGGGAATTAATTTGTGAGTTGCAAATATTGGCTATATATATATGTTGGGATTATGTGAGAACATACTTGTTTTTTGGGATGAGAAATTATTAGAAGAAGAGGAGAAAATATTAGAGGAAGAAGAGGAGATGAGGGATCTTGAATTGGTGTTTCTACTCAACTTTATAAGAATGTCATGGTAAGTGTTTTACGTATATTTAAGGTTTAAAATATTCTTTACTATGGGAGATTACATTACAATCCTTAATATGTGAATATATTTTGCATAACCATATTAATTATAACAACAATTTGTTATGTGATATGAAACCTGTGCAATGTGAATCTTTATACATGCTAACTCAAAACTAGTTTTGAAAACTTTGTAAGTTTTATTATAATGGTGGATTGTCTACCAATTTTGGGGGTTGTAGTCACACGGTAATGTTGATTGTACATCATTATAAGTTATTTGAACTGTTGAATATTATTTATTTTAAATATAGTTAAAATGCTTGTTGGGCTCCTAAGCTCATTGTTTTCATTGATATTTTCAGATAAAAAAAGAATTAGTATATTTAAAAGTTAAAGAGCAACCTTTTTAGCCGAAATTTTTATTTATTTATTTGTATATAAAAATATATATTATTTTATTGAGTTGAGGCATGAGAAGCATATAAAAAAAAATTATTTTGTTTGTAATGGTTAAGGCCCGGTTTTGTCCCCGGTTTGATGTTTGTTTTTATTGATGTTGTTGGTGGGTCACAGCTGTCTCCACGTTTCTATTTGTTTTTTATGAAGCTGGTTAAGACGTTTCTATCTCAAAGTTTCATTTCAAATAATGTAGGGTAGGAGGACAGTCCCTTCAGGAATGATAAAATTAAGATAGTTAGTCCCGTCAATCTATATGCTAATTAGCACGGGTGAAGAACTAGGGATATTTGTGACAGAAGGACAACGTGGTCATTTCCTCTTTGCTTATATTACTAAACTGCCCTCCTGAATCCTGAGCCACACGATCATTTGGACACTTCAGTATGCTGGTGCTGTTTGGTTTCATTTTCATTTTTATTTTCAATTTCCAGCATTTTTATTTTTGTAAAAATTAGTTATGTAATGTGATGGGAAAATAAAAATGTGTTTGAATAAAATATTCGGAAATGTAATAATATTATTGGTTGTAATAGATTGTAGGTGGAGAAATATTAAAATAATGATATATATATATATATATGAGTGTTATTAGGAGAAGATATATAAATTATAAGAGAATGTGTTTTAAAAATAAAAATGATATTGAGTGAAAATGTATAAAAATTATAATTTTTATTTTTAAAATAGTAAAAAATCTGAAAATAGAGTGTGGAAATCAAACGAAGCAGTTAAGTTTCCTATTGTCATATTGATATTGAGAGTAGAATCTACTTTATCTATTGTGTGTGGTAGAGTTGGGCAAGAGACCATTTAGTTCCAGGATATAAAAATCTTCAGTTCTATTCCAGATGATTTGATACTAAAAGTACAAGTTCAATTCTGTCTCAATAAAATCTAGCCCAGTCATGTTTTAAGAATTCGAAATGATTCATTTTGAGAATTCCAATGTTTTGATATGAATTGATCAAAACAAGATTGGAAAGAAACACAAGACTAAATAATAAAAATTAAAAAAAGAGAAATTAAAGAAATTTAAAATGAGAAAAGAAAAACACATGCCTAAAAAGTAAACGACCACTATATTGAGCAACAAATGATCAAAAATATTTTAGACTGTTATTTTGTTTTACCCCAAGTTAAATCATTAGGATCTATTTTATGATAAGATTTAGATTATTTGCATTAAACTTTTATGAATATCGTCATTTTAAAATATTATTTTTCACCGACATTACATTATTTTTATAAGATGATAATTAAATTTAGTATATCTGCAATTATGCATAATATTATGCACATGTATATATTTACCTAAGCATGATTATATGTAGCTATTCAAAATATTTGGTAGCTTAGTGACTAATGGAGTTAATTAAAGACTTGATATCAATTTGTGGCTTGACAATAATCGGCTTCTTATAGATTTTTGTGGTACTCCAGTTATTTTAATCTGCCGTTCAAAGGTGCACTTCTTCCACTTCAAATGGCCCAGCTTGTAACCCATTTCATTGGATTTTCTTTATGTAAATGCATCCCCATATTTGTATCTCAAGTTAAGATTTCTTTTACTGAATATCTGAGTGTCAACCCACATGACATAGCCGTCGTGAGCTAAAATAATTTGCTACCTATTATGTATAGAGATTTACTGTCTGAATTAATGTTATTGCATTTATCCATCTTTAATGACCTTGAAATAGGATTAGATATGATTGCTTTCATTTACATACAGCCACATGAATTTTATTTTTCCTATTAAATAATCCAAATAAGATAAAATGTAAAAAATTGCTTTTCTCGCTTAATATTTTTTATTTCTTTCCAATCCAGTGTGTTGTGTTATTAGGAGTTGAGATGAATGATTTGGTCCTTCCTACCTCGCACACTAAGGGATTTTGTTTTCCTGGTTCTTTCCGCTGTCAAAATATTTACGACTGCCACTTGAATTAACAATTGTGACCTTCAACTGAATTGGTCCTACGCAGGCTGCTCCAATTTCAAACTTTCCAAATTACTTTTCTTTAAAAAAAATTGAAAACCCTGTCCCAAAACCTAGGACTACTACTTGGGCACCTAGATTTCGGGTATTCGGTCAACAATCGGGTTGAGATCGGATAGAAAATTCTACACCAATCAACTGGGTGCCCGGCTCGATTGTCCCAATCTTGATAATCCAAGACCAAGGCCCACCCCCTAATACGTATTTACTGAGGTAGTAACTTCATCACTATTTATACTGAATACACTGGCATTTTCAGACACTAGGGTCGCACTCATTTACAGCTTCAAATGAGTTACTAACCTGGATATTCGGGGAGGAGGTAGGTGATGGCTTCTCCATTACTAGTATTCCATTTATTCCACCTTCTTCCATGACTTGCATAGACTCTACCATCTTAATTTTCTCAGCCTCGTCAAATTTCTTACTTCTCTTGAATGTTCTCATTTCTACAAGTCTAGGAGCATTCCTGTTAATGTTCACCTTAATGTGACATCTAATATCTTTGGTGGCACAATGGTCTCCCCTATTCACTCACAATTCTCTTTTGCGTTGTTTTGTTCAAATCTATTTCCGCATAAATTCTTATATATCTAACTAAATCGACTCAGGTGGCTTCATCCATCTTAAGAGGTCTACCTATGAGTTCACCTATCGTGTGGAGGGCTTTCTGTTGTAATTGGCATAATTTAAGCTTTAAGCCTAATTACGTATTTAATTATATTTGAATGGATGCTAATTGTGGTTGGAATCCAAAAATAATTATGGTGTTGGAATAGAGGGAGAAAATTGCTTGACAGGTATGAATTGATTTGTCCCAAATAGAAAATTTGACAAAGTGGAGACTAGCTTATGCCTTATAAAACCAAGCAAGGAGTTGAAAAGTAATTTCAACCCCTCACTTATCCCACATTAGTTTTATAAACAAGTATGGACTAATATATATTGAATTTAAGAATGAATACTTGTTTAAAGTGTTTGTTAAGGGGTTCATATAAATGGACCACATATGCGTTGCTACTCGACCTGATTTTGGATCTGAGCACGAGCATTAGAGTGAATTGTTTCAGTCTTATTTTTTGGACAAAATTCAATTACATTTTAAACTTAAAACCTTATCCGGTGTTTATCAGATATGGGGTTTTGACTGAGTAAAAACCCGTTGGAGATTAGCCTAATAATTAGGGATATAGCAATAAAACCAAAACCGTTGGAGATTATGGCCACTGATTATCAGGGATAACAATTGATTATGGAGATTCTGGAGATTATGGTAGTTGATTATCTGCAATATGGCAACTACAAGTGGCCATAATTCACTTTATAAATAGTCCACCTCTAGTAGACGTTGAAATACACGCACAGAAAAAACAAAATATCCTTTCTGATATTTGTTATTCTCCATTTTCCCTCTCTCTAATATTGTATCTCTCTATCTTCTCTTCATTCCGGCTATTCAATTCCGGCAACTGAATTACTGTTCAAAGTGAACGTGATGGAGTGCACCTAATCATTCTAGACCATTTTATCTTGAGAGGAGCAGAGTTGTACCCATTACACTGGTGAGTCTGGGCATTCATTTCTTCAAGGCCAACAAAAAAATTCTGTGATTTGATCATTTAATTGGTTCTGTTACGATACAGGACCTTCAAATAAGTTTCCTAAATATCTTGTATTTAGATTGCACAAACTAACATGTTTTATTATTTCTGATGCCTCAATTAATATGTAATTTTTTGGCTTTTCTTGATATCATAACATGTTGAATTATGTTATGCCTTATTATGCTGGATGTATAATTCGAATTATGCCTATTATGTTTGAATCTATAATTTGATAAAAATGCACGTCTTGTCATCTTGTGATTATCTGTCTCAATTCTTGATAATCTAAACTGTTATATTGACTTATTTCGTTGCACTACTGCATGTTGGTAATATCTTGAAAATAATACTTTCTTCTGAAAAATGAGAGGGAGTTTCGGAAGATAGACCCACACTAGAGCAACAGAAGGTTAATGGCGTAGATCAAATTTCGCAAGCATTGGAAGGTACGAATTGGGTAGCCATCAATAATCTATTTCCTTTTTAGTCAAATATTGGAGTATTCTTTAGCATTGCTTAGAACTATCACAATGTGCTTTTGGTTGAGTTTTCTAACAAAGTAACCTCCAAAAAGCTTGTGGTCATCAAAATGTTTTACTAAAGATAAATATCTACGCAAACCAAGGAAATTTTTTTGATTAAAGTGAACTAATTGGAAAAAGCAAGATTAGAGACTTCCTTGGTGTAAAATGGGACAATGGGTTTTCCAGTGGGCAAGAAAATTTTGCCATGTTTGGGCGAAGAAGAATTGAAGAAGAATAAAGGTTTAGGGTTTCAAAAGAGACGGGTTCTGGATAAGAGTTGTGGACAACCTCAGCAGAATGATTTTAAAGGGAAAGACAGAGCGAGACAATAGGTCATCTGGGTGGAGCAAGCCCCAACCATCAGCTGACGGCATAAGTAAGGAAAAACTAAGAGGATGGAAAGAAAAGTCAAAGGCAGATCTTAACTAAAAAAGGAAATAATTGATTTTTAAGGTTTAGAAAAGAGGGCAGGTTATGGACAAAAAAGAGGGGCATCAATTAATTTCTCACTAGCATTCAAGAGGCTCTCTTTGGACCAGATAATTTTTGGATAAAGAAGGTCCTACACAGACAACAAAAGCTCCATGGACGTTATTTTTCATGAAGTATCTAGCAGCTTGGCATCGGCAATGCTTGACTCATAGTTTAAAACCCGCTCATTGGATTCAATAGGATATTCAATAGGAAAACACTTGAGGCTTGGGAGAAATGTAACTCCTCTTATCTTTGGGTACACACCAAGGTAGTCTACCCAGAAGGTGAAATTTCTTGTGGTTAAGGCCTCATTAGTGTACAATGTCATTTTAGATTGATCGACTTTGACAACCAGAAATAGGATAGAAAATGGGAAACTAAAGAATGGCAAAAGGACATATTATTCTAACACATTGAAAAAGGCAGGCACTACAAGAAAATTGAATATTAGTGGCATAAAAAATGCCCTTTAAATAGAATTATAGTGACATTTTTACATATAATGGCATTTTTAGGAAGTGCTATCTAAATGAGTGTAGCTAAAAGTATGAATGTCACTATTTTATTCTTCTTGTGGCATTAATAGAATGCAACAAAAAATGAATTAAATGGCATATTAAAATATCACAAAAGTACACTAAAAGATAGGCTAACATACCACAAAAGTTGCATGTAGTGACATGTTAAAATGCAACAAAAAATCTCTTAAATGATATTATAGTATACCATAAAAAATGTAATAAATGACATGTTAAAATTCCGTGAAAAGCTTATTTTAATGGATATATTAAAATGTCACTAAAAGATTCTTTAAATGACATGTTATCATGCCACAAAATAATATATTAATAGCATACTAAATATTAAAAAAGATTTTTTTAGATATATATGTTAACCTTTTCCAACTTCCATATATATCTTAACCTATCCTCACTCCTCAATTGTGAGATTTCAAAATGGCTTCATTGATCTTTATAAGATTTGAACACACAATTATCTATTTGGAAGAATATGAGTTTACTATCAAACTATCCTTCAATGTTCAACATAATTAAAGATATTAATTTATTTGTATAGTTTGGAAGTACATTTACTCAATCATTTACATATATGAATGCACTCAAATTTATTATATGAAATACACTAATTTGTTCTTAAATCAAATAGGGCATCAATACATTAATGATAATATATATAAATTCATAAACTTTATAACTATTAATATACCTATTTATTATTTATCTATTTCACAATATTTTTTTATATTGCATCATGATTAAATTATGAGTGACTTTTTAAAAAAAGAAAAGATATTGATACTAGTTAAATGGCTTTAACATATAATTATGTTGATTGTTTCAATAAAGTGTCACTATATTTTTACAATATTTATTAATCAATTGACACTAAGTATTATATTATAGTGATATTTTTTTACTACTATCACTATATTACTTTAATATATTACTATACTATAAAATATCATTAATTTACTGATTAACTATTGTGGCAATTTTTCATTATATTACTTTTATCACTATATTACTTTTATATGGTGCCACTAAATAATTTGTGGCATCTTTTTCAAATGACACCACAATTAAATAACATTATAAATCTTTAAGAAAAATTAGTGGCATTGGTTGAATGCCCTTGAAATACATTTATATTTACATTCTCAATCAAATGTCATCATCTTGATTTGTCATTTATTAATCAAATGCCACTAAATATTATAATATAGTGGCATTTTTTAATAATTATCACCATATTACTCTTTCATATCACTACACTATAGAATGTCATTAAATTAGTGCTACTAAAATATTTCGTGATATTTTTTCCTAAATGACACCATAAATGAATATGAGTGGCATTTTCTAAGAAAAATTAGTAGCACTAGCTAAATGCCTACAAAATATATTTTTGTTGGTATTTTTTATTAAATGCCACTATTTTATATGCCATTCAATAATCAAGTACCATTAAATATTTTATTATAGTGGCATTTTTCTAAAACTAACACTATATTACCTTTATGTGTCATTGTACTAGAAAATACCACTAATTACCTTGTGACACCCTTTTTAAATGACACTATAACTATATATTAGTGGTATTTATTAGAAAAATATTAGAGGTACTAGTTAAGTATAATAAATGTATCTTGACATTTCAATTAAATGTCATTGATTTATTTGTCATTTATAACCTAAACACCGGTGTTCTTATATGATTGTCACTATCATAATTTTTTGCATCATTATCTTATAAAATGTCAATATGTTGATGCCACTAAAAATCATATTTGTGGTAGTGTGGGAAGGCATGTGAGATCCAAAGGAATGATGTAGATTCCTATTGACACCGAACCAAGGATAAGAAAAATAATTAGGAACGGAAATTAATCTAATGGAAACAACAACCTCGGAGCAAGCATCGAACAACGTAAAATTCAATGGAAAGCAAAAAATAAAATAAAATAAGGAACCCATGGCAATGAACTATTGAGAGATGCAAAAACTTGGATGGACCAAATCATGAGGTACCCACACAATAGCAACAATAGCCAAAGGCCCCTAGGAGAGAATTAGAAGCTGATAATACCAAGGTCCAGGGTCAATTGAAGATGATCAAAACCTAACCTAAGAGTAGAATTTCGCTAGTTTGCAGAAACCTCAGATGTAGATATTGCATTATATTTTTGGGCTATTTTCTCAATGTTTGCATTTCTTTCCCTTCAATTTTTGGATGCTATTTTGTTGTTTTAAAGTTGCATATTATGATTGAGAGACTAACAAGCTGTTGCAACTAGAAATATTAGTCGACGCTGATCCTAATCTAAACATATAGTTCTGCTTGGAATCCTAAGAGAGAGCTAAACACAACTTAAATTTCCACTCAAGATCATAAAGGGTACTGCAAATAATTTAATTTAGCTAAAGATCTCAAGGGTTTCCCAAAACAACTTAATTTTTCTCGAGACCCTAAAGGTCCCCGTAACAATTTATTTATGTTAAGATTAAAAGATGTCCTTAAAAAATTTAATTTCAATTGAGATTTTAAGGGATCCCAAAAATAAGTTAATATGCTCAATATTTTAAGGGGTTCTTGGAATAATTTAATTCCATTTGAGATTCTAAGGCATCCTTGAATCAACTTGATATTGCTTGAAATCATACTAGGTTGCCAAGCCAATGACAGCCACTCTTGAGCAAGGGTTGGCCTTGTCGTTAGCAATGGGACACCCACCACAACAGCCCCCACATAGGACGGCCACCCCTAAGCAAAAGGCGGCCTTGCCATTGACTGGGAGCACTCACCCTGGCCACCCCAGCTTGATTGAATCCAACTAGTGACTAGCATTGGGAGTTGACTCCTTCCCTTCTACTACCTCCATCCCTCATGAGGTTGACCACTGCTTTGACTCCTCACCCTCTACCACTTCCACCTTAAAGCTTACTCAACTTGCTCCTCTACCTTACCTTTCTAACTGAATTGGGGTTCCGCCTTTCCTCTGTACTAAATTTGTGCTCTCCCTCTTATCTAAACTAAGTGAGTTTTCCTTCAAGCCAAGGCTAGGAACTAAGTGAGTTTTCCTTCAAGCCAAGGCTAGGGAGAGAGCAAGAAACAAAAGGAAAGGGAAAGGGTGGACAAGAACATTCCTCATCAGCTCGTCTTGTCAGATCTAATGAAGGCGGATACCCAATTTGAATCCTAATACAACAAAACTTTGGGAAATGATAAAATGGAGTAAAATAATGGCTAACACTAAGGATGATAAAATATAAAATATGGGTGCTATAAAATAAACAAATAGAAACATGAAATAAAAAGGGAAGGTAAATATGAATGAAATAAAATAAATAGAAAATTAAGTAATAGGGACAATTAAAGAATAATATTTTCTATTCAAAAGAATCATTTCCAATTGAAAGTAAGGGGATTAAGTGATATAATCTAATAGGTTCTAAGAACACATTAGTCAAATCACTCTTAAAATCAACACAAAATATTAAGAAGGGCCATCAAATGCAATAATGCAACCACCAAATCTTAGCACTATAAATACCGCTATTAATGATAGAAAATGACATCTCGTCAATTCAGTTTTTACTTAAGTAATTTCTTTGCTAAAATGCACTCACGAATCAAGTCAAGATCCACAACCTTTAACACTCAATTGTGAACTTTGGGAGAGAAAAATTTCAACTACAATAGATAAATTAAATAAAAATTTAAATAATTAGATTTATTAATATAGTAAAGATTGTAACAACAAATTTTCTTTGTCTGCAATAAATAAAATTACAAAATAAGAAAAATCTATACAAATAGAATTCAAATTATCTTTAATTTAACGAGTTCTACGAAAAACGCCTTAAACATCGTAAATCTTCTTAAATTTGATTTGAAAAAAAAAAAGCTAATTCGAGGGTATCGCACCTTAATATCAGATCAAACGCCAAAATATATCATGAGTTCCATAAAAAATACCTTGAATGTCATGGATCTCCTTAAATTTGATTTGAAGAAAAATAATTCCAATCTAGGGACTTTGCACCTTAATCTCGAATCAAATGCCAAAATATATAAACTCTGTGAAGAATACCTTAAACATTGTGGATCTCCTTGAATTTAATTGAAAGAATTGTTAGACTCCTTCAAAGCTCCTTTCACTTGTAGAAATTTGTGTTGTGTGTTGAATGAGCTTTAGCCACTCCCTTTACATAGATGCCTTATGAGAGACTTCCAAGTTGACTTAAACTTCTTTGATAGTTATCTTTTTTATTAGATAATATCAGATATCAAGAGATAATATCAAATATCTTTAGTTTAATTGGTCCATAGACATAGACACTTCATCTTTAATACTTATCAATATTTGATTTGAACCATAAATACTAGAATATTAATTAAAATCAACTATTTATCTTTTGAAATTAAATTTAATAAATTTAAAGATAAATAAAAAATTTTGAATTAATAACTAGCATATTATTTTTTATAGGTGTCACTCTCTAATTGTTCAAAATTAATATGTTTACAAATGCCCCTATTTCAAAGCTTAGCAAAAGATATGTCAATCATGCACGAAAAAGGCAGGACTTGAAGTACTTGAGAATTTTTCTTTTTTCTCTCCATTTTTTCAAATATGTCTGCGACAAAAAATCCTCCAAGCATTCCTTAAGCTAAGGTGTATAATAAAAGGATCAAGTCATAACATAATTCAAAGTAAATATCCTTTTGAAGGAGGTGCAGTACATAGTTTATACTCATACAGGCTAGGAGCAACGTACAGCTTAGGCTCATGCATCAAGGAGCATATTAATTTTGAATAAACATTTTATACTTGTGTCAAGGAGTTTACTTAAATTTGATTGACAATTTATAATCATATTAAGAAGTTTACTTAAGTTTAACTTAACAGATAATTTACACTCTTATCAAGGAGTACATTAGGAGAATTTGAATATTTAAATAGTTTATGCTCATACCTAGGAGCCTTATTGAAAGTTTAAACTAATTTCAATGAGCACATAGGGAGAATTTGAACACTTAGATAGTTTATGCTCCTATCTAAAAGCCTTATCAAAAGTTTAAACTCATAACAAGGAGCACATGGAGAGACTTTGAATATTTAGAAAGTTTATGCTCCTATCTATAAGCCTTATTGGTAATTTAAGCTCTTATCAAGGAGCACATGGGAAGACTTTAACTTGAGAATTTTAGATAGTTTATGCTCATATCTGAGAGCATTATTGACAATTTAGACTTTTATCTAGGAGCATTTGGAATTTGAAGACTTAAGCTTTGGACTTGGAGACTGGAAGATTTGAACCTTGGATTTAGAGATTTAAAAATTTGAGTATTGGACATGGAGACTAGAGCCTTTAACTTGAAAACTTAAGTCATGAATTTGGAGACTTGAAGACTTGAAGACTTGATCCATGATTTAAAGACTTGAAAACTTGGAAATTCAAATTCAATTTATACTCTTATCTGATAGTATTATTGATAGTTTAGACTCTTATCAAGAAGCATTTGTGATTTGAAGATAAAAATTAATTGCCCCTAACATCTTCATCATCATCAGCATTACTTGAGTCTTCTTACTCATCAAAATTCAAGCTCATTTTAATATCATGTGCACGAGTTGCCAAATTTGCAAAAAGATTTGGTTTAATTCCTTGAAGTATGGAGCAAAGACTCTAATGTATTCCTTAGATGCACATCTCAATTGCTGAAGCTACTTACAATTGATTTTTGCAATTAAGACTCAAATTTCTCCAACAATTGATGTAGTCAATAACAAGTTTTTCTTTCCACTAGCGAGAGTTGGTAAGTTCTATCATGCAAATTATCCTTCAAGTGCTATAGAAATTATTGAGGAACTCTTGTTCCAGTTGCCCTCAATTATTGATAGAACTTGCCTCCAAGTCAGTATACAAGTCAAATGCATCGTCCTTTAATGATCAAACAAATTTCTTGGCCAAATGATCTCCATATATCCTAGAATTATTACAAGTCATAATGAAATAAGCCATATGCTGCTTTGGGTTGCCTTTGCCATCAAATTGCTAAAACTTTAGCAGTTAGTAACTGATCAGCATTTTCAAGTTATCGATCCTTCGAGCATATGGCTTGGAGTAAAGCATAAATGACTTAGAACTCATATCAAGTTTATCTTTGATAATCTCTATGATAAACCCCTTCAATGGGTTGATGTGAATTAGTCCAGTGGAAATTTCTAGTTCTTTTGTTGCAATCTCTTCATTTTTGGATGATTGTCTCCTTGTGGATGTTTTGCCTTCATCCTAAGCATCAATTTGTTTCTCCATTATGTAGCTAGCATCAAGATTGTCCACTTTGCTCCTCAATTTAGAGATTTGAAAGTCTCTCTTGGACATGCTTCGTAAGTCCTTTGATAGCTTTTGAAATTTGCAATTATTCCTCCAAGGTAGTAACACTTGTCACCATCACCATTGCCATGCTCAAGAAATTTGATGTTGAGTAGGAAATGGATGATGCAGATTCTTCCTTTGAGTTTCCACCATCTTCAACATATCAATAAAATACAGCAAAACTTTTTCAGCAACAAGCGAATCAGCCATCTCCAAAAGTGATTGCAACTTCTTGGGCATACCTCTTGTGATGACACCAACACTTTTTACTACAATATTTGAGGAATTTGAGGTAGTAATTTTCAACATTGCAGTCTTGTTGGTGACCATGATACTTCAGTCTTGATAAGGAAAAGAGATGAGAGGTAAAGATCGTCCCATGGGACAAGCCAAAATTTTTAACAACAAATTTTCTTTATTTGTAATAAACAAGATTACAAGATAAAAAAAAATCTATACAAATAGAATTCAAATTATCAACTGTGGATTTAATCTCTAATCTAATCTTCTAATTTTTTCCTTCCAACTATAATCTTAAATTTAATAAACTCTACGAAGAATGGCTTAAATATCGTGGATCTCCTTAAATTTGATTTGAAGAAAAAGAACACCAATCTAAGGGAATCACACCTTAATCTTAGATCAAACGCCAAAATACATGAGCTTCGTGGAAAATACCTTAAACGTCATGGATCTTCTTAAATTTGATTTGAAGAAAAATAATGTCAATTCAAGGGCTTTGCACCTTAATCTTGAATCAAATGCCCCAATATATGAACTCCGTAAAGAACGCCTTGAACATCATGAATCTCTTTAAATTTAATTGAAAAAATTATTGGACTTTTTCAAAGCTCCTCTCACTTGCTGGAATTTGTATTGCATGTTGAATAAGCTTTGGTCACCCCCTTTACATAAATGCTTGATGTGAGACTTTTAGATTGACTTAAACTTCTTTGATAGTTATATTTTTGATAAGATAATACCAAATATTAAAAGATAATATCAGATATCAAAAGATAATATCAAATATCTTTGATTTAATTGGTCCATAGATGCAGACACTTTATCTTTGATACTTATTAATATTTGATTTGAACAATAAATACTTGAGTATTAATTAAAATTAACTATTTATCTTTTGAAATTAAATTTAATAAATTTCAAGATAAATAAAAAATTTTGAATTAATAACATATTATTTTTCATGCATGTCAGTCTTCAATTGGATAAAATTAATATGTCTCCAAAGGTTTTTATATTTGGGAAGAATTTATGTTTTTTTTTTTGCCAGAATCAACTCATTTTAGTTGAAAGAAAATATAGATATTACAGAAGATGAGGAGTTTCAGAAAAAGCAGTTAACCAAAAAAAAGCTAAGGTTATGTTTGGTTATATTTTTTGTTTGATTTTATTATGTATTTATTATGTGTTTTGGGAGAATGAATTATTAGATAATATGAAAGTTAATTTTTGGTATGTTTGTTTATATTTTAGGCGAGACATTTTTTACTGTAACAGTCAAATCAATACATTTTTGTTGAATTTTTGGGATAAAAATAGAATTGAATGATTATTTTAATATTAAAATAATAATAATATATATATAGTGTATATATATAATATATGTATATATATTGGAGATGTACATTTAAAAAAAAATGGGGATATATTTAATTATGTTTTCCAAAATAATGTTGTTACGAGAAAACATAACCAAACATAGAATTTTTACTATCATTTTTCTTATTTTGTTCTAATCCTAAACTTACAAAACATTAGAAAAGGACCTGCTTTATACGGATTACACGTATTGATCGTATTATATCATTTTTCTTTTCTTCTTTTTTTTTTTAATTTTTCGGATTCACCTTAATCGTATACTTCATCTATTGTATCCCTATTCAAATTATATTAGGAGTGTCTCATACTTTTAGCCTGTCTATGATGGTTTACTTCAATTAGAAAAAGATATATTTAAAAAGAAAGCACAAAATTATGTAATTCAAAATAAAAAAATAAATCTTTTTTATGTTTTTGTCACTAAAATTTCAGTGATAAACATAATTTGGACTATTAATTGAACATTACAAGATCTGGTTCAACTACTTGACTAAGTTCCACACAATTTATCGCTACAACTTTGAGTTATCATTTGGCTTGAGATCTAGCGTAAGTCTGAGTGGCAAAAAATAATGGCAGAAAAATCAAATCAAGACAAATTTTGTAAGTGGTCCATTAATTTGCAAATTGTAATTAATAAGATTCGTCAATTTTGGTGCTGGACAATAAGGTCCTGATCAAGCGTCTACAATATTATAGGTCGACACGTGTTAATATCATGTAAAATGAAGACCCCACGATGCTTGTCCGCTGTTGGTCTAGTCTTGTCCGAAACCAAAATACTATGGCAAAACGGAAAGAAACGTTTGGATTTTATTTTATTTTATTTTGTCTTTGCAAGGTATTTTAGAGAAATATGTGAAAACAAAGTTGGAGAAAATATATTTCAGATGGTCTTTTGGAAAGTTTTGCATTAGTGGCTCAAATTATTGAGTTGAGTTGAGTGACTAATAAAAAATATATTAGTAAATCTAAATTCAAATAAGATCAAAAGATTTATATTATACTTGGGCAAAAAAAATGAAAAGATCTATATTGAACCTAGATAAAAACTAAATATGAAAAAATCAACATCGCATTTAGGCCAAGAGTTTTGTCAGAAGGACACAAATATTTGTACATGTGAACATCTATGTCCACTGAATTAAGAAATGTCCATTTAATTATAAACTCAACTATAAATACATACTAAAAACCTTAATAACATAATCAAGGTATGTTATTTTCAGCAAATCTTGTACTTTCCTAAAGCAAAACACATGTTCTAATTTAAACATTTGCGTTGTACTCACCAAATTTTGTGCTTCTTCTACAATCTGAACTTATTTTCTGACTCAAGCATTAAGAAAATCTTGATAGAAGAATCATGAAGAAAAAAACTTTTTTCGACATCCTGAAAGTTTTTCCAACTTTCCATTTTATTCTTTATGTTACACAATATCAGATTTAGTCCTATATATTTACAAAAATTTGTACATTTAGTTTGAAAATTGCTAGAATTTCAAAAAGTGGCTGGATTGCTAACATAGCGCATTGGAGCTTGTTAAATTTAGAGATTTTGCTGAGTTGGCAAGGTTCCAACTAACGTGGCGTCTTGTTAGAGGAAATTTTTGCTAACATGGATATACACACATATATATTTATATAAATATTATTGATATGGGATTGCTCAACAAGCCCAACATCAGTTCTAAACTGCCCAGTAGGCCCATTTAGCCCAACAAGCCCAGCATCAATTCTAGACTAAGCCACTCAACAACGATTATCTAGTCAAGTGTATGGTAACCGACTTTACTCAACAGGAAGCTTCATCCGTTCTAGCATATTCTGCTATCCCTGTAATCAAATAGATTTAACTGGTTGATTTATATATCAACCTCATGACTCACTTTGGTGTTGACTCAGATCCATGCTGTATTTATTACTTTGATAGGCAGCATGCCTCCACATTAATAGCGCGTGATAGCTGGCACAGTCGCTGCCACCAATTCTGCCACCAACCCTACCACCAGCTTTAGCAGGGAGGCGCCTACTAGAGGTATTGTTCATCCTGAAAAATAAGAGATAAAGCCATCTGGAACAGTATCGAGATTTGGAATGACCATCATTCCCTTGACAAGAACTAAACCCCAATACATCTGATAAGGGCATCTTCGACAAATCACACACTAGGAGAAGGTTATAAATACTTCATAGCCAACTACGCTTCAAGTAATGCCAAATACACTTTAAGCTCTCAATATTCTGTTCGATTATCATATTTTAATCAGAACTAATTTGAGCATCAAAGTACCTTAGCTGGGGGTACCTCGGCTAGTTTAACGTGTGTTTCTATTGCATATCTCAAATCTTGAGAAGAACATCATCTCGATTATTCTACCTCTCTGGTCATATTTACCATAAACAGTACCCTTTCACTATAAACGACTTTCAACCTCATCATTTTTTGGCACTGTCTGTGGGAAACCTCTAAGGTTGCAATGAGAAAATAGTAAACACACACAGAGCTAAATTAGGAAGGGAGGAAAATAAGAGGTCCACATCTTCACCTTTCCCTCCGCCCCAGTAAAGTGCACAAACTCTAAGCCTCAGGGCTCCTTAAGAGCAAGTCGTGACTTAATCATGCATCTAATAAGTGAGAAAAACTCTACTCAATTCTTAGCCCAGCTATCCACCGCATTGAATAGACACACTATGGTCACCATCCCTACCACTAATGCCACTCCTCAACCACCTCCTCTAGAAGATAAATATCTTAGAGATAGTCGTGGTTGCCAAGAATCTAGGCGATTGCCCACCCATTGTGAAACCAATCCTAGATGCCCCCAGGAGGAGAGGAGACGACCAGAATTGTGGGAAAGGATTGTAGATTCAGCGGATCACGTCTGACCTAATCGAGTCCCACAGTGCGACAAGGTCGAACACTATAGACGAGACTACCGCAAAGATATAGGAGAATCTATGGACCTTGCAGCCCAGCCCATTTGAGCCCCATAGTGCGATATGGCCGAGCGTGCTAGGCCAGGCTTCGATTGGAATACCTCTTTAGCAAATCGAGAGAAATAGAAGGAACTGTCCCATCAAGTTCAATAGTTAAATAGACACCTCAACAAGATCTCGAGAAGAAATATCGAAAGAGTGCCTAACCTAAAGGGCCCTCAAAGATCTCATTAAGAGAGAGGATCTCCTTTCATCCAAGATATTATTGACGAGCACATTACTATCAACGCGAGGTCCTAACTGGTCTATTGAGATATAATTGCTCGACGAACCCCAATGAGCACTTAATGTAGTTTGAACACATGATGCAGCTGCATGGACACAATGAATACATCCATGCTAAAATGTTGGTGACCACCTTCTAAGGCATCGCACTTGACTGGTTTATGAAGCTCAAGCCGTCATCGATTTACTCTTATGACCAGTTGTGTGATAAACGTTTGCACTAATTTGCCAGTAGAAGGAAGGCAAAACTTCCCCACACCCATCTCTATACTATCAAGTAGAGCGAGAGGGAGTCCTTCTGTGATTTTTTTACTATATTCAACACAAAATTCCTCAAGATAGATAACCTTAAGATTGAGTTCCTAATAGACGTGCTGTTCTTGGGGCTTAGACGTAAGAAATGCTCCAATGCATTGATTCGTGAATGCCCCAAGTTGATGAAGGAGTTGCTCGACTTGGCCAAGAGGTACATGACCCAAGATGAAATGAATAGGCTCAAGTTTGGATCCTCTGAGGTCGACAAGAAGAAAAGAGAGAGAGACGACCAAAAACACAAAGAACGAGATTGATCTCCCATAAAATGTTTCCATGACTATACACTCCAGAACATCCCAAGAAAGGGGGTCTTGTATGCCATCCAACACGATAACCTCCTCAAGAAATTGAGGAAGTTGATGGAGACTAAGGCAATGAAAAAATCTAAGAAATGTTGCCACTTTCACAAGCAGAAAAAGCATGACATAGATGAGTGCTTCTACTTCCAAGATGAAATTGAGAGGTTGATCAGATTGGGCCACCTTAAGTACATAGCTGTGAACACTTAAGTTAAAGGGGATGAAACTGACCGTACTCCCCATAAAGAAAGGTTGGTTAGTTTTAAAAGGGAGGATAAAGGAAAGAAACCAACCTATGAAAATGACCCACCTATCCAAAGAGTGAATGACATGATTGTGGGAGGTCCCACTTGGGGGGACTCAAAGTCTGCCTGAAAGTAAACCCAGAAAAGGCTTAAGTTAATGAAAGCCTCGCATGTCGAGACAACATTCCACCTTACGATGAGTGCAGAGCCCATTTCATTCACTAAAAAAAATTTGTTCCACCTCGAGGGTAGAAATATCGATCACATAGTAGACTGTCCAATGGTAGTCTCTATTGAGATTGCTAATTTTGAAGTGTGCAAGGTCTTGGTCGATAATGGGAGCTCATCCAATATTATATTTCTATCCACCTTAAAAAGAATGAATATTGGCTAACTAAAATTTGAACCTGTGCGTATACCACTGGTTAGATTTGGGGGGTTAGAGATAATATCAAAAGGGTCAATCAACCCGTCAACATCGTTTGGAGAAGCTCCTTGAAAAAGAGCTTTGATAGTGAATTACCTTCTGGTCGATACCCCATTCGCTTACAATGTCATAATAGGTTGACCTACCCTCAATAACTTTCACGCTATTGTGTCAACCTACTACCTGAAAGTCAAGTTTCCAACCCCAGTAAGCACAAGAGAGCTTTTATGCAATATGAAGGAGGTATGGAGATGCTACAACATCTCAGTCGAGTTAAACGAGCAAAAGACTCAACCAAAACTGAAGACCTCAAGGGACGTCCCTATAGCGAAACCTGAGGAGACTCAGATCGGTAAGAAGTGGAAGTTGAAAGACACCAGGGTAGAGCCTGTTGGGGAATTTAAGACCGTTGAGCTTAAGCAGGAAAATCCCAACAAGATGACCTGTATCAAAACAGATATGGGCCCTCACTTGAAGTGCCTCATGGTTGATTTCCTGAGAAATAATATTAACGTCTTTATGTGGAAGGCATTCGACCTCTAGGGAATCAACCCCAGCGTCATTGCGCACCACCTTAATGTTGACCCCTCGTACAAACCTGTCAGATAGAAGACAAGGACATTCAATGCAGAGAGGACACCGATCATCAAGAAGGAGGTTAGGAAACTCCTAGATGCATGATACATTATAAAAATTCAATATCCCTCTTGGCTTTGTAATATTGTACTAGTCCCCAAGAATGAAGGGCAATGGCAAATGTGTAATATTTTCACAGATTTAAATAAAGCATGTCCTAAAGATCCTTATCCCCTACCTTAAATAGATTTATTAGTTGATTCAACTACTGGTTGTGAGTTATTGAGCATGATGGATGCATTTTAAGGTTATCATCAAATTTTCATGGCTCCCGAGGATAAGGATAAAACCTCCTTTGTTGTTCCTAATGGGCTATACTGCTTCCTGATCATGCCTTTTGGGTTTAAAAATGCCAAAGAAACTTACCAGCGGCTCGTCAATTTTATATTCAAAGATGAAATTGGGAAACTGATGGAGGTGTACATCAACGACATGATTGTGAAAATAGAAAAAGCTTGGGATCACTTGCTCAACCTCAATCATACTTTTGTGATCTTAAAAGCCTTTGGTTAAAGTTGAACCTAATAAGTGTATGTTTGGGGTTTGTAGATGAAATTTTTTAGGCTACATGGTCAGTTAAGGGGCACTGAGGCAAATTCGCAGAAAATTCAAGCAGTTCTCGACATCACCCCTTTGAGAACAATTTGAGATGTTTAGAGGCTAGTTAGAGGGATTATAGGCTTGGGGAGGTTCATTGTGAGATTGGCCGACAAGAGTTTACCCTTTTTTGAAATTCTCAAAAATACCAAGAAATTGGGCTTCCAATGGACTAAGCAATGTGATCGAGCGTTGGTCTAGCTAAAACAGTAATTAACCTCACCCCCTAAGTTGGCAAAACTTGAACTAGAAGAAGTACTTTAGGTATATTTAGTAGTTTTTGCAGCATCGATCAGCTTAGTACTAATCTCCACCCGAGATGGCAATTATCGACCAATCTACTACTGCAGCAAGTTACTCCACGGGTTGAAGTATAATTATTTGGAGATCGAGAAATTTGCCTTAACATTAGTAACTACGGCTCAAAAATTACAACCATACTTTCTAGTCTCATTCTGTTATAGTGCTGACCAATCAACCGTTGAAGTAAGTATTGACAAAGCCAAATACATCTAGGAGACTGACCAAATGGGTAATCCAATCGATAGAATTCGATATAACTTTTCAACCTCTAACAATCATCAAATTATAGGTCCTAGCTGACTTTATTGCCAAGCGAGTAGACCTGCCCAAAAAGATTCTCAAAGCCCCTGTTGTTTGGACCATGCATGTCAATGGATCATCGACCACATCCAGTGGAGGAGTAAGGGTTGCTCTTCTCTCCCCAAATGTAGAAGAATTTAATTTCACAATAAAATTGGACTATGCAGTCACAAACAATGAGGCAGAATACGAGGCCCTTCTCGTAAGGATGAGAATAACACTTGATCAGGGGGATTGAACACCTGGCTGCAATTATAAACTTTCAGTTAGTAGCCGAATAAGTTGATAAAAATTTCAAAGCCAAGGACCTAACGATAAGCTAGTACTTGGCCAAAGTGAAAAAGTTGCAACAATCATTCAAAAGGTTCACCCTAGTTGGGTTCCTCAATCTGAGAATGAGAGGGCAGATGCTCTCTCAAAGTTTGCCAACTCCACCAGGGGGATAAGGGATAGGAAGATCACATTTTTGATTTTTGATAAACCATAAATTGGACCCCGCGAGGAAAATTTGATAAGGAATATCAAGGAGAGGGTAGTTTCTAGGCAGGACCTGATAAAACTATATCTAAGCCAAGGCACCATCCCCGATGATAGGAATAAGGATTGACGCCTTTGAGGTCAAGCTTCCAAATTTTCACTCAATAAGCATGGTTAATTGTATAAGAGATCAATCTCAGAACCCCCCTTTGAGGTACCTAGACCACGATCAAGCTCTAGAGGTATTATAGGACATTCATATATGTATTTGTGGCAACCATTCTGGAGGGAGATCCTTAGCCCACAAAGCAATCAAGTACTGGTACTTTCAGCCAACATTATTGAAAGTCGGTGGATTTTGTGTGCAAATGTACCTCATGTCAAGTCCATTCAAATTTTTCATACCAGCCCACAGTGCTAATGGCTAATGTCCAAATTTCTTAGCCGTTCGATCAGTGGGGAATTAATATTTTGGGCTCGTTACCAAAATCAACAGGGCAACAAAAATTTATAATTATCATAATTGAGTATTTTACTAAATGGGTCAAGGCCAAGGCTATTCCTAAGAAAACAGATATAGCCATTAAGAGTTTCATATGGAAAAATATCATCTGTTTTTTTGGTCTGCCCAAAGTTCTTATTTCAAATAATGGCACTCAATTCCAAAGCAAATGCACTAGAGGTTAGTGCAACGCTTTAAGGATTGTACAATACTTTACTTCAGTGAGCAACCCTCAATCGAATGATCAGATGGAGATAACCAACAGAACAATCCTCGATCATCTAGAAGCTAGGATATGGGACACTGGCTTGAATTGGGCAAATGACCTAAACGGTGTGTTATGGGCATACAGGACAACTCCTTAAACAGCCACTAGCTATACCTTTTACAGTCTAGTATATGGGTCTGAAGCAGTCATCCCTTCAAAGCTAATCTCACACATAGCTCGAGTCATTCATTTTCATCCACTAAGAAATACGTCAGAGAGAAAACTCGACCTCAAGACCATTAGCGAACGTCACCAGGAAGTCTATAATACTATGCAATACTATAGGTCAAAGATGGCCAAGAACTACAACAAAAGGGTCAAACTGCACCATTTTAAGGTCGGAGATCTCATCCTCAAGAAAGTAGAAGTCTCCAAAAATGTTGGCAAGCTAAACCCAAAATAGGAAGGACCATACACTATTGTTAAAGTATCAAAACACAATGCCTATAGACTAGCCAATATGCAAAGAGAATAACTCCCTTGCCCGTGGAATGTCGTCAACCTCAGGAAATTTTACAATTGAAAAATGTTGTACTTATCTTTGAAGTCTTTCGGCATGAATAAAATTCCAACAATATTGATACAATTTGTAGGCATTATCATAATCAAGTGACTTCACACCACCAAGATTTTGGTCAACCCCATAGCCGACAAATAAGTAGCCCCTCGCTACCACTTAAGCGACTTCATGCTGCTAAGACCTAAGTTAACCTTGTAGTCAATAAATAAGCAGCCCCCCGCTACCACTCAAGTAGCCTCATGTCGCCAAGACCCAAGATTTTGGTCAATCCTGTAGTTGACGAAAAAGCAGTCCTCGCTGCCACTCAAGTGACTTCGTGTCGCTAAGACCCAAGTCGACCCCATAGTCGATGAATAAGAAACCCTTCGCTACCACTCAAGTGGCTTTATGCTGCCACGTCCATCATTGACCCCGTAGTCATTGAGATAGCAACCCTAAGCAACAATGCAACTTTCAGTTGACCTCATAATCAACAAATAAATAGTGTCGAAGCTAATAGATTAAAAATTAATGATGTACTTGTGCAAACAAATGGTTGTGCAATAGATGATGTTAATTAGAGTCAACACAGTCGACAACAATGTTGTTAAATTTTCTTCATTATGATGGCAATAACTAAATAATTTATTAGGTATTCTCTACATTATTACAACAGTTGAATTCGATGTGAAGAGATTCAATAGCTATCTTTAACACGACAAGATGGAAAGGAAAAAGTAGTCTTTATTCATCAACTAGTTGATCATCATTACATAAAAAAAAAATAATAAAAATGTATTATAGAAAGGCCGATTTAATTCTGGCTTGTCCCCGCCTAGTCGCCCTCAGACCATTCGGAGTTTAGCTCTAGCATCGCACATGCAAGGGGCAAAATAGCTCGAGGTAGTTCAGAAGGCCCTACAACATTGCTTATGAAGTTGGTCGAGTGCAGCACATACTGTGCCACATCGACCTCTTTCTCCCTTAGCTATACCACTGGGTCCTCAACGAACATAAACCCCTCAGCCAACTGCTCTAACCTAGCATTGACCTTGGCTTTCTTCTTCTGAGCTTTAGTCAAGGGTTCATTCGTCTTAATGATCGCAACTTTTATCTTTAGGGCTTGCTCAGCTCCACCTTCTTTAGGGTTGGACAAGGCTCCAATTTCTCATTCAACTCAAGGCTTATCCTGCTCTTATCTTCAGGTCGAAAAGCATATTCCAAGTGCTCGAGTTGCTTTACAGCCTTATGGATGGCTTCTCGAGCATCATCAAAAAATGTGATCAGACTTGCATCCTGAAAAGCAGAACTAAGGATAAATTGTTCAACCGCTTCGCACTACATCTTCGAAAGATGGTGGTTGACGACCTCCTTTGCTTCATTGGTTGCCTCTACTTAGTCTTGAGCTCTACCAAAAGTAAAGCTCACTTGCAAGTCTAAATGGACCTTCTTTATTATAGAGTCCATTCAACTCTGCTCTTCAACCGCCTTGACCAATTGCTGATCTTTGGAGTTGAGTTGTTCCTACAGATCAGCCACTTTTTTATTCACTTGCTTGACCTAGAGTTGAGAGGACTCTAGTTGCACTTTGAGGGTTTTCATATCCCCTCCTTCTTGCAACTTTTCTTTATCTGCTAGCGCCAGTTCAGATTGACAGAAAATATTATAGCATAGTTGTCCTACTTGGAACACAAAGATGTTACTCCATAATCCTATAACAAAGGAGAAATTCAATGAGAAATTATCAACCTTGTGCTTACCATGTTACAGTGGTAGGACAACGCCCACAGAAGCCCGACCTGATTGAGGATCATCAATTTTCACTGGTCAGCTACGAAATGCCCTAACGTCAACCACTTCAGAGCATTACCGCTCATCATTCCTCTCTGGATGATGGAGGTCAAATTAGTTACCTCCTGGGTTTGGTCAGTGGTGAATTAGGGAAAAGACAATTAGGGGAGTTGGAATAATACTCCATCACCAAGCTTTCCAAACAAGTCATAACATGTAGCAGCTTTCTATTTCTCTTTGTCCCCTACAGCCCTTTTAGGTACTGAGCCCCCTTACTCAACCATTTTCCTTTTACCCTGACCAGCGGGGCTATTGGGAACAGGCTCTTCCCGACGAGCAGACTGGGTTTCCATCGTCTGTTCAATTTATGGGGACAAAAGAGCTGACGTCGATCGTGTTAAGCCAGCTGGTTCTATTGGAGCTCCTTCCTATCGAGCAGTGGTAGCTGGACGGCAGTCCTTATTTCTTAGAGCTTAAGCTAAGGCTTCAAATTAACTCTGAGCTGTTACTTCTTCTCGATCTGCAAGCATAAACCAAACAAGCAAACATTAAAGTTGAGCAGAAAGATGAGCAGCCATAATTAAAATGATCGACGAGAATCTCTACCTAGTCAATCACCCGCAGACAGGTTGAGTTGGGCTTACGACAAGCCAGCCAATACCAGACACATTTCTTCAATCAGAACTAAGGCCTTCATATGCCCAAATCTGACTAAATCCCTGATGAACTTGTTAGGCTAACTAGATGTTTGGTTCCCAAGCATCTTCATAAGCTTCCTCCACTAACCTCTCAAAATGGCAAAAACCCCGGCCCCTAAACATAGAAAAAGTATTTTTTCCACTCTTAGCCATAAAAAGAGGTAGGGGATACTAAGAATTTTCGATAGGGTCAAGCAGTTAAATAGTATAAACCAGATTCTTTGGTACTACCTGACTTCTGCGATATGGGTACATGAAATAAATTTGAAAAGTTGGCAAAGGACGCAGATTGATTATAAAAGTGCATTAGCATGACAAAACTGTATAGTATGGCAAAACAATTGGGAAGCAACTAGGTTATGTAAACTTTCAGGACTACGAGGAGGTCGACTATTGCTTGCGTGAGGAAAAACCCAGGCCCACATTTTAACCCTTCCTCAAACATCGTTATACACCCTTGAGGAGGTTGATGTATTCCACCCTGAGCTCCTAACACTAATAGCTCATACTTCTTAGGGATATGGTATATTGCCCTAATTCGTATCAGGTCGACAGGGATTATTTTGGATTCTATTTTTGTATAATGATCTATGGTAAAAAGTCGACCTTAGGTGGGAGAAATATCACTCAAGCCAGCATCACCCTCAGAAACAACCATCACATCGCTCAAGCTACTGGAATTGCTCAAACTCAAGCTATTACTCGATGAACTATCTAGCTCACTCTCATGAGAGGTTTCAAATGTACTTCCACTCCTTGTCTCCCCCTGACAGGCCACACTCTTGGACCTAGTATCCTCATTATTAGAACTGGTAGACATTTTTTCATAAAAAAAAGGGAGAAAAGAACAAATGGGCAGACTAACTTACAGTGGATATCTGGCAAGCTCTAAGTATACAAAAGTTAGAGAACTTTAACGATAAGGATTCGACCAGGTATAAATTCAAAAAAAGTGTAAATAAAGGCATATATCCCCACTATTTATAGGTGTTTATCTACGGAAACACAAGCATCAATTATAATTATACGCTGTCTCCGTATGCTTCGTATTTTATGAAGTAACCAACGCATTAATTGCAGCGAAACCACCACAAACCCCAATTGACAATTCAAAAACCCTGGTCGAGAATTTAAAAACCCTAGTCAATTTAGCAAACCCCTGGTTGAATATGGATAACCACCTAAAAACCGCCCAAGTACTCCTTGCTCCTGCTCATTGACAAGCTTGATCAGAACTGCGAGTATGGGGGACTCATGATATAGGATAGCCCACAGGCCCAGCATCAGTTCTGAACTTCCCAAGAGGCCCATTTAACCTAATAAGTCCAGCATTAGTTCTAGACTAAGCCACTCAACAATAATTATCTAGTCGAGTGTATGGTAATCGATTTCACTCAACAGAAAGCTTCATCCGTTCTAGCATATTTTGCCATCTTTGTAATCGAACAGATTTAACTAGTCGATTTATATATTGACCTCATGACTCACCCTGGCATTGACTCAAATCTACGCTACATTTATTACTCTGACAGGCAGCATGCCTCTACATTAATGGAGCATGACAGCCGATACAATCGTTGCCACCAACTTTGCCATCAACCTTACCACCGCCTTTGGTAAGGAGGTGCCTATCAAAGCTACTATTTACCTTGGAAAATAAGAGATGAAACCACCTGAAACAGTACTGAGATCTGCAATGATCATCAACCCCCTAACAAAAACTAAAGTCCAATGTATCTGATAAGGGCATCTTTGATAAATTACACACTAGGAGAAGGCTATAAATACCTTAGAGCCAACCACGCTCCAAGTAATGTCAAATACACTTTAAGCTCTTAATATTCTGTTCGATTATCATATTTCAAACAAAACTGATTTGAGCATCAAAGTACTGCCCTCGGCTGGTTTAACGTGTGTTTCTGTTGCAGATCTCATATCTCGAGAAGAGCATCAGCTAGATTACTCGACCTCTCTGGTTGGATTTACCCTAAATAGTACCCTTTGACTATAAATGACTTCAACCTCATCAATTATGTATATCTTATTATTATTCTTATAATAAAAAAAATTACTCAATTCTATTTTTACCCCAAAAATTCCACAAAAAATATTGATTTTATTGCTACAGTAAAAAAATATCTCCACCAAAATATAAACAAACATACTAGATCTCCCTAAAATAAATTTTTAATTATTCCCTAAAATATAACCAAAAATTGATTACATTCCCCGACACAACTTTCACATTCTTGAATTCCAATTTCAATATTCATTCTTCCAAAATAAATATTAAAATCACATAAAAAATATAACCAAATATAGCCATAATATTTTAATATGCTCACACATATATAGACATATACATAATCATACATCCACCCCACCCCCAACCCCACCACTGTCAAACCTCCCCACCCCCACCCCCAACCAAGCACCCAGCTGCCGAGCCAGGCAGCTGCTGGCTGCAACAATTGCCTAAACGGCTGGCCATGGTGGCTGCCTAGTGAGCTTCCAAGCACTGGGCACCTGGAAGCTTGGCCGCTTGGCCAAATCTAGCCATGGGATGGAAGGTGGGGGCTTGGGTTGGGGGAAATTTCCTTTTTTTGCCTTTTTTTTAACTTTTGATATATTTGTGTATTTATTTCTATATATATAAACATGCCAACTTGACAACCAGATTTCCTCCTACAAGGCACCAACGCAGCTAGAAATTGCCAACTCAGCAAATTTCCCAAATTCAATAAACTCTGGCACGCCACCTTAGCAAATCAAGCCACCTTTTGAAATTCTAGCAATTTTCGGGCCAAATGTTCAAGTTTTTGTAAATGTATAGGACTAAATCTGATATTTCGTAACACATAGGACAAAATTAAAAGTTGAAAAATCTCGTAGACGAAAAAAGTTTTTTTCCCAAGAATCACACAACCACTAATATTATTTTCCAAGATCATGGTTGAGGAGACAGGTTTTATTAATGCTTGATGTGTATTTTAAGTAGAAATTAGTCGTTACAAAAAAGTAAAGTTTTACCGTTAACACAAGCAAAAATAGTTGATTTGAATTAAGAAAAATGAAAACAAACATCCGAGTCCTTGTTTATAGTCTATTCAAACATCAGAACTAGTGATGAATGAAGAAACAAGGACTAGTGTGATATGAAGTAAAAATCTTGTTTTGTATATTGTATATGTTTCACAGTATTCCTCATTATATAATGACCTCAAATTATTCTTATGCTCTCTTTGATGTAAATGACTTCTTTGAATATTATGTCCTAATGGATATTATATAGATATATACATTGTATAAACTTTGTTATAATGTGAAATTCTTATGGAAAAAATAAGCGGAAGTAGAAATATTTGTCTCAAAATTAAAGAATGCCTTTTTAATAATATAAACCTTTGTCTCATATTGAAAAAGTAGAAGTTTTTTAAATGATTTACAGATTATTTTTCCTACTCACTTATAAGAATGATTTTTTATAGAGACAAGACTTATCATTTTGGGGAATAGCAACTCATAGAGTGGCCTTCCATATCATCGATAATTTTAAGCATTATGACTACCACAACACAGATACATCAATTGTTGACAAAAACTGGACATTGCTATGGATTGGAACTTCTTGCAACCTTTTGGACAATGGCCGTGGTTTATCTCGCGGGGTTGATGTAGAACTATAAATATGTATATATAGAAGTCAGAGGCTACAGTCGATTTTTAATGCAGAACCAACATGTACAGAAGTCATGAGTGGCAATAGTGGATTAGGGACTGAAAAAGAATTTTCCATTTATGCCATTTGTAGGTTAAATTTTGGTTTTTGCCTGACCAAATTACTAAAATATGAGTCACTCAATTAAGATCGTGTCACCCTCATCAGACATCAATATGAAAGGCGTTTTCAATTTCTCTATTTAAGTTGAACCAGTCCTAGTTCTTATCCTCACCACAAAAATACCTCCACCAGCTAGCTAGCCAAATATCACTTCACAACGAGACAAAACTTAAAATCATTGTCAAAAAAATTTCCATAAATTGAGGACCCTAAATCTCCTCGAACCCTGGCTAGATCTCCCCCAGTTCTTTCAGATTTCACCCGATATTGTACTTCTCCTCATATAGATCAGAAAGAATGAAAAACAATCCTCATCTGTCTCACAATCTTGTTGTTCTAAGCATTCTTCTGTTAAGCATGATTACCTATAAAGGATCATGCTCGGCGCCCATTAGATCTGTGGCCAAACACCAGCACACTTCAACCGACTACATCAAAAATTCATGCGGCACAACGTTGTACCCACACTTATGCTACAAATCTCTTGTAAAATATGCAACCAAGATCAAGACCAGCCCCAAGCTCCTAGCCACCACTGCCCTTCTTGTCACCTTCAACACCACACGATTCACATCCAAAACACTGAGAAACCTGTCCAGAAATGGGGCCTTGAGGCGGAGCGAGATCGCGGGCCTGCTCGAGTGTGTGGAGGAGGTGAGTGACTCTGTGTATGAGCTCCGGAAGTCCATGAAAGAACTGAATGACTCTCGAAAAGGACCCGAATTCGAGCTCCGAATGAATGATGTTCAGACATGGGTCAGTGCCGCTTTAACAGATGATGATACTTGCATGGATGATTTTAGGACCGGAGGGAAAACGGAAGTCTTGGTACGAAGATTAGTTCGGAGAATCACACGTTTGACAAGTATTGCTCTAGCCTTCATCAATAATTATGCTGCAGTTTGAGCCAAGGAGCTATCTGCTTATGTGTGAACATGTACATGATTGGTGCATACTGTAAAAATATTATATATATATAGTCCGACTGCGATAAGAAAGTGCAGGGGAACTAAAGGCCCTGTGTACTTTTATTTCTTATAATTTTTAGATTTCAGTTTACAGAATTAGTCCAGCCATTGTTTTCTATGCTGTATAATTAACGAGCTAGGCGTGAAAATATGCGTGTGAAAGCCTAAAGGGTCGGCATGGACCCATGCAGGGAGCAGGTGGGCGACACAGGTCAATCGTCCCCTTAAAACTGATAGCACATACAAATAATTTCATAAATTACTTATTTTTAATTTAACACATGTTTCAATCATCTTGATATTAATATTGAGCCTGTTGTCTAGAATTAAGAAGATCTGGTGCAAATACATCAAGAAATTTATGTAATTAAAGAATTATTTTGAAAACTAAATAAATTGTAAAGTACATTGCAAAAGCCTAAAGGAGTCACGCCACTTGACCATTCTCTAAAATTGTGATGGCCTAATCTCCATGTAGATACCAGCAGCTCACTATCAACCCAAGGTGAAACCTAAAAGGCCGCAACCAACATATTCTATTGTGAGAACTATCATAAGAAGATTAGTGAACAAGATTTTTTCCTTATTGCCCAAAGTGATAGAAAACTAGCAGAGAATGCCTTAGAATATAAGAGAATGCAAGAGGTTTGGGAATGATATGTGTCTACCTAAACTCTAGGACACTTATTTATAGTGTTTAGGATTTAAGAGAATAAAACCAAATAATTAATTGTTGGCTGTTACAAAATTAACCAGGGTGTTACAAATTAATAGAAAGATTGCACTTTTGAATTTGAAAAATTAAGAAAAGAAACAAACTAAAAATTTGTTCAAATTTTTGAAGTTTTAAAACTTCCTATTGTTACAATCCCCCACAAGGTTCGGAACTTCAAAATTACATATAAGAAAATATAATAGGGCAACTGAATACCATGCAATGGGTGTAAGAGTCTTCGGAGGCTTGTGAGCTTGTCCATACATTTATTGTTGATGATTTGTATCTGAATTAGTCATAGGACTATGCCTTGAATTAGGTCCCTTGGTCAAATGTCAACATGTCACACACTCATTATTCACATCAGTCTTTGTTCAATGTAGATTAGCATTATTAATTGCAATGCACTCATATCTTAACCCCCATGAGAGTCTCTAGGGTCAACTCAAACCTAAAGCCATGGCTCATGGCAATCGCATTTGGGTGAAACCTCCTAGAGTATGTGTGACCTATACTAGTGGCATTCCTACCTTGGTCTCATTAAGTGTCAAAACCTAATTTTATGTCACCTTGCTAAAGTACACTCACCATTGGATGGGAAGAAGATGCTCTTCTTATGAAGTAGTACTAAGTGAGTCAAGCATTATAGGTTGTTCCTGCCTCTTGAACCTTTTTTATTGGGTTTCCATTCACAAAGGCTATCTACTCTTGGAGGTGACTCACAAGGCCCATCCACCTTGATGATTATATACACCCTTACTGGGCATACCTTTGATCAAATTATCCACTAAGTTCTTCTCAGACTTTGCAAAATTAATCAGAAATACAACATTTCCCTTTAATATAGACTTCTTTCTTGTAAGTGTCTACTCATTATCTTACTAGCATGTGTCTACTTCGCAAGATCTACAACAACTTTACAATCACGATATACAGAAGTTGCTGGTAAAGGTTAATTAACTAGTGGAATATCAAGCAGAAGATTTATTAACCATTCAACAGTAGTACTTGTTATATCTAAAATAATTAAATCAACTTCAATAGTACTTCTTGATATAACAGTTTGCTCTTTTGGAAACCTAAGTTACTTCTGCTCCACCAAGCACAAAAACAAATCCACTAGTAGACTTAACTTTGGAGCTAATAGTAATCCAATTGATGTCACTATATCCTTCAATTACACTTAGAAAACCATTATAGCATAAGGAATAATTTTGGATACTCTATGGTACTTAAGAACTCTTTTTGGAGTATTCCAATAATCTTCACTTGGATAATGAGTATATCTACTATGTCTTCTAACTACATAAGAAATATCAAGCCCAGTCCAATTAGTGAAATATATTATAATTTGAGAATATTTCAATTGAGACATAGGCTTACCCAAGTTTTTATTCCAATGTACATTTGCATGATAAGGAGTAGAAATTGTCTTACTATATAATTGAATTTTCTTGAGAACCTTTCAATAGCATTAGATTGATTAAGCAAGATTCCCTTTTTTGGTATTCTTGACCTTCGTACACAAGATTACATGAGCTTCTCCTAAATATTTTATTTCAAATTAGATAAATAACATTTTACTTCTTTAACAATATCAAAATGAGACCTAAAAATTAGTATGTCATCCACACATAAACATAGAACACATGTTCACCATTTTCATCTGTAACACCCAAATTGGGGATATGAAAATTTTTGCTAGATTTCAAAATTTGTAAATTGAATGAGAACATAAAGAATTTAAATAAAAATAATAATAAAACCTACATAGGTCTTAGAAAATCAAACTTTAATTAATTTGAATTTTAATGTGATGTTGAAAAATTACAAGGACCAAAAATTATTGAATGGGGACTTGATTGCATAATTGAAAATTTAGCGGAGGCCAATGCATAAGAAAAGAAAGTTGGAGGGTGTTTCATTGAAAAGAAGAAAAAAACTTTAGGGCTTAAAACGTAAATAGGAAGAACTTAATTATAAGAAATTTGAAAATTCTTATGGTCAAATTGTAAATAAAATAGGTCAATTGGGTCGATTTAAGGCACCAACAAGTTGAAGGACTAAATTTGTAGCTTAATTTGTAGCTAACGAAAGATTTGGGGGTCATTTTTATAATTCTAAAAAATACCCATATAAATAGCAAACCCACCCCCCATAATTTTTCAAATTTTCACACGCAAACCCTCATTTGACCTCTCCAACAATCTTTCTTCAATGCCAGTCAATCTTGAAAACAACTATACCATTTCCTCCCCCTCAACTCAAAGAACAAAACCATACCAAAACCACCTTGAAACAACCAACGAAACACTAAAAAATTGAGGGTCAATGGTGGCTTGCAGCAGTAGTGACAAGAAGCAAAATTCATACGACTTTTGGTGGTGGCCAAATGATAGGTCTCAATAGGCTCAACAAGAGGAACGCAATGATAGCTTCAATTTCAAGAATGGGCAATCGGTGGAGGAGTAATTAAGGAAAAATGATGCAGTAGCGTTGGGCCTGCTACACTATTATTGGAAAAATTAACCAGCCATTTGACATCCAATTCAAAAATTGATGAAGGAATTTTGCTTATCTCATCATGGTGCATCAGATAGTGGCACCCACGCATAGTTCCAAGGCCGGTGCATGGTGGCCAACTGGCAACTTCAAGGTAGAATCTTCAGGCCAACAATCCAAGCACATGCAGGCTAGTTTTAGATTGTAAATTGACCTTGAACTCGATCAATTAGGTAAAATTTTGATTAATCAATTAATTTAATTATTAATTTAATCTGATTGAATTGTTAGGCTAATTTCTAGTGTTATACAAGTTAATGAATGAAAATTGTGATTATGGATTGAAATGATTGGATAAAATTTTAATTGTAAATGATGAATGGACTCATATTGCAAATAAGAGATTAATTATTATCAATTAAGTTAATAGGTGCATTTGGGGGGTCAAAATTGTAAAATGGTAAAAAGACTTGAGAATTATGAAGATACATATTAAATTCACGGATGTGCACTAAATCTAGTTAGTTATGGACCAAGAATATTAATTTAAATATTAATAATGAAAGTAAATACTAACCTGGAACTTTTAGAGTATTTAATTGAAGAGATTTGACTGAACTAGCATACTTAGGAAAACATATGATAAATTAAGTTTGGGCTAAAACCTTTGATTGCTTGAACAAGCTAGATGTATAGTAAAACTAGTGATACAAACTAGATGATTGAAGAAAAACAACGAATAACTAAGAACTCTAATGTGAAGACAAGATAGAATGATAATTAAGAGAATAAGTAGGCTAAAGTAATTAAAATGTGTGATTAGCCATATTATTGACAATAAATGCTATATTATAGCATCATTATTCATATGGCATTTTGAATGAAAATAGGAGATGAGGATCCAGGCATTCCTCAGTAGTAAAAGGTTTTTAGCGAATATTAAAACTTGAGGTAAGGTTACAATATGTATTTTTACTAGGAAGAGAATATATCTATTTTGCATTTATCAACTCGTTCATACTTACTTTGACTTATCAGTACCTTCATGACGTTTAAATCTCTTTATTGAGTTCTATCGGTTACTTTGCTTTTTTGTATTCCTCAACCTTGCTAGTTTATTCTATTAATAGTATATTATTTTTTTTCTAAAATACTATCGTGATAGTCTTATCAACTGATTGTTTGTCATTCTTTCAACTTGTTTTTTTGCACCATTATCAGCCTTACAAACCTATTATCATGTTATTCTTGGATTCATTAGTTCATTGTTTTGCATCCTTTAGCATTGCCAACCAAGTTCTAAAACTGACTTTATTACTGTTCTAAGATATTGATATGGTCGCATTGACTAATATGTTATGCTATTTGAACTAAATTGTCTTCAGACTTGTTCATTGCTAATGGGAAGTTTAGACCTATATGAATTCATTAGGTCGTTGTTATGTTGCCGACCTATTATCATGTACACCCATGGGAAGTTTAGATGTTGGGGGACACCTATGGGAAGTTCAAACCCAGAGAGATGCCATGGGAAGTTTGGGACCTAGGACTTGGATCAAAAAAACCAACAGATGGTGAGGTTTCCCCAACTAGTACCCACTAGTGATCCTATCTCACAAGTAGTAGAAGGTTAGCTATCTATGAATAAGGGATCGGTATGCAATCAACCATGCCAAAAGGGTATATGTGCTTTATTCGAGCTAAGCGCTCATAACTTGGAGGGACAAGGGACTTGTTTCCATATTTATCTTTAGAAGTCATAAGGTTGGAGACCCTTCCCTAGCAACTCTATATGATATGATATGATTTTATCTTAACTTCTACTGTTAGTTTATTTTCCAAACTTATATCTTTGAGGTCTATCAGTATCAGTTCTCGCTAATAAGTACTCAGCTTTATGTGAGCATTTTTATGAGTATATCGCTTTATTTTGATCTCTTTCAAAGTATCTCAATAACTTTCTTCTAATTCAATATATTTATATCCTAATTATTCACTATTCACTAAGTCATTAGAACTTACATCTCCTACATATTCTTGATTCTTTTCTCAAATAGGCATTAATGGACAATGAATGTCCCACTTATGCATATGTATATAGTATGTATAGTATTGCGGGCAGCTCATCTGTTGCACAACTTGGTTGGACTTGCTATGTGAATCATAGTAAGCTAAGCTTCAATTCTATTTGCAATTGAAACTTGAGAAACTAGTTGTACAAAACTTTTATATCTATTATGTAAACTTAGTTTGCTAGGTTATGTGTTATTATGCTGGATTGTAAATATTATGTATCAGGAATGCTAAGTTTGAATTTTGTTTCTGCTGATGTAAAATATTATGTAAACACAAATTTGTGGTGTTGGTGATTATATGGTAATTTTGTAGCTCGAGTGGAATGATATATAGCGGAGTGTAATAGTAAGTTGGAATGAATGATTATAGGTTGCTATGGAGCTATTTTAATTGAATATTTTGGGTATGCTTAATTTGCTTTGAGTCATTGAGAATAAGATTGGAGTAGCATCTTGGCCTGAAGTAGGCACTTCCCAGGCGGGGCACTATAGAGATGGTATCAGAGCTTAGGTTTTTGAAGACCTAGGTGACTTTGGTAATGATTCTGTTGTAGTTAGAACTGATGCATCTAGTGGAGATTAAGTTAGATTTTTAGAACTAAATAGGATATGAATTTTTGGGACGATACTCAACATTAAGGAAGTTAAAGGTTATGACCCAGTTGGCCAACCAGTGTATAACCTCTTACTTCTAGTACGTCAGGCATATGATCATATAGTTATTAGGAAAGATGACATTGTTTGAATTATAACATTATGTGAGAAATATTTGTGAAGATTGAATTTAATCAGCCAAAGACCATTTTAGGATAAGAGGTGATGAGTTACCTTGAAAATTACAATATTAAGCAAATAGCATTTGTTAAAGTTGAATCTTATAAGTAAAGAACTATCTTAGGAAGAAATTTATATTAGAAAATCAATTATTATTTTGGAATGAATGATGAATAACCTATGCGCATGATCAAGGTTTAGATGGTATAGTTGTACGAAAAAAAAGGTTAGTATGGTGATGGTGAAATTGATTTGCATGACCAAAAGGGGACAATAGACTAGAAAGGAAAATTGCTTGAAAGATATGAAGTTGCAAGAAATCATATTGTAAGTTCGAGAAAATGAATGGGGATTCTAAGGTTGAGGATACTTACCTTAGCATTACTGACAATGAGAACTTGGGATTAGTGTGCATGTTATGTACGTATGTGTTTAGTAACCCAGTAATGAGATCAGCTTGTGAAAATATTAAATTTAGTATGTGCTCAAGTGATGATTATACTAGGCTCAGTTATTTTATCCCTCCGACTAGGCAAATAGTTAGCATAGCAAAATTTGAATATATAAATACCAATGTAATTGAATCACTAAGGCTAACTTAACTATCTAATAAAAATATTGTTATGTAACTCACTAAGTGAATAATACCTTATATGAATCAAAAGTTTTATACTTTAGTTTATTTTATATCTAAGAGCAGAGATGTTGGATATTGTATTGTAACTATGGTTAATTTTGCAAGCCAAGAAGTGCCATACAATTTGAACAAGATTTAGAATAGAGATGGCTTCATATAAAAGTTCCCAGGCCCAATCCAATCGATAAGGGAAATCATCATGTGGGCAAACAAATACTCAAAATATTCTCAAAAGACATGCCTCTAACCCTCAGCAACAAATGCATGAGGAAGAAGTATTGCAAAATCCTCTGATGAACCCACTAGTCGTCGAATAACCAACAGAGCTTATGTATGCCATGTTGCAACAACTCATGCCATATCAACAACAATGGCTGGTGAATCAAGCTAGGGCCAACGAAGAGTTCATCGAGGATCAAACATTAGGGTGATTCCTCTATCTCCAACCTTCAAGGTTCATAGGGGAACCCGATGATCACAAGGCTAAAGAATAGGTAGAGGGTCTTGAGAAAATATTTGGCACACTGCACTATCTTGATAAGCAAAAGGTCGAGTATGCCTCATTTCTCTTGGAAGGAACTACTTGTAATTGGTGGAAAATTGTAAATTGAAGGTAAAGACTAGAAAAATCTCCACAAACCTAGACTAACATTATGCTTTGGTAGGGATAAATCTCTCAGACACTGATGACGTGGTGAAAGGTACGACTTTATGTCCATAGTATTACCAACAAGATTAATAATAACTTAGTGCTGCCAATTTTATATTTATTCCTTTCATACCAAAACTGAACTTGCACTATGAGAATATATCATATCAATGGAAATGGGAGAAATTAGCGTATGAGGCAAAACAAAAATGAGAGCAATATACGAGCTAGTATTACCTAAAGTTCTTCCAACCAAACGATGGGTCTTAATGGGGCAAGAGGAATATAACGGTGGCTTCAATTTTGAGAATGGACTACTGATGGTGGAGTAATTGAAAAAACATAACACAGCAGCATATGGCAGCATTGCACTATCTTTAGCAAAATTAACCGACCATTGGACATCCAATTCAAAATTTGATTAGGAATTTTGCTCGCCTCGTCAAGTCGCATCGGGTAGTGGCGGCAAGTCGATGACTTTAAAGCAAAATCTTTCGGTCGATGGTCCAAACACATGGGGTCTAGGTTTCAAATTGTGAATTTACCTTGAACTCAGTCAATTAGGTAAAATTTTGATTATCTAGTTAATTTGGTTCTTGATTTAATCATATTGAACTGTTAGGCTAATTTATGATGTAATACAAGTTAATTGAACAAAAATTGTGATTTTTGCTTGAAGTGATGGGATAAAATTTTAATTGTAAATGATGAATGGACTCATATCTCAAATAAGAGATTAATTATTATCAATTAAGTCAATGGATGCATTTAGGAAGTCAAAATTTTGAAATGGTAAAAAGACTTGAGAATTATGAAGATACGTATTAAATTCATGGATGTGCACAGAATCTAGCTAGTTACGGACCAAGCATATTAATTTTAATATTAATAATGAAAGTAAATACTAGCTTGGAACTGATAAAATATTCAATTGATGAGATTTGACCAAATTGGTATGCTTAGGAAAACAAATAGTAAATTAAGTTTGGGGTAAAACCATTGATTGCCTGAACGAGCGAGATGCATTGCAAAACTGGTGATACAAACTAGTTGATTGAAGAAAAATAACATATAACTAAGTACTCCAATACGAAGATAAGATAGAATGATAATTGAGAGAATAAGTGAGCTAGAGTAACTAAAATGTGCAATTAGCCATAATTACCATTAGTAAATTCTATACTACAGCATCAATATTCATACAACATTTTAAATGAAAATAAGTGACGAGGATCCAAGCATCTCGGACTAATAAGGGGCCTTTAGCAAACACTAGGATTCAAAGTGAGGTTATAATACATATTCTTGTTGGGAAGAGGACATACCTATTTTATGTTTATTGACTCATTCATACCTATTTTAACTTACCAATACCTTCATGACATTTGAGTCTCTCTATTAAGTTTCATCAATTACTTTGCTTGCTTTTCTATATTCCTCAGCCTTGCTAGCTGATTCTGTTAATATTTTGTTTTCGGAAGTACTATCATGACAATTTTAATGACTGATTGTTTGTCATTCTTCGAACTCATTGTTCTACACTGGTATCGATCTTACTAACTTATTATCCCATTATTCTTGAATTCATTAAGTCATTATTTTGCATCTTTTAGCCTTTTCAGTCAAGTTCTAAAATTAATTTTATTACTGTTATAAGATATTAATACATTTATGTTGAGCGATATGTTATGTTATTTGAATTAAGTTTTTTTCAAATTTTTTGATGGCTAATTGTTTTGAAATATGAATTTGATGTTGGTACACTTATGGGAAGTTTAAACTCTTGGGGATGCCCACGAAAAATTTAGACCTAGGGGGACCCCACAAGAAGTTTGGGCCCCGAGACTACAATCGAAAAGACATAAGGGTAGAACAAACCTATGGTGAGGTCTCCTAAACTAGTACCCACTAGTGATCCTATCTCATAGGTAGTTGAGGTTAGTTGTCTATAAGCAAAGGATCGGTATACGGTTGACCATGCCAAAAGGGGGTGTGTGTGTGTTTTTTGAGTGAGCACTCAAAACTTGGACAGATAAGGGATTTGTTTCCATATTTATCTTTAGGAGTCATAAGGTTGGAGACCTTTCCCCAACAACTCTATATGATTGCTTTTGTCTTAACTTCTATTGTTAGTGTATTTGCCAAACTTATATCTTTGAAGTCTATCAGCATCAATTCTCGTTAATAAGTACTCGGCTTTATGTGAGCATTTTTATGAGTGTATTACTTTGTTTCAATCTCCTTCTAAGTATCTCAATTACATTCTACTTATTCAATACATTTATAACTTAACTGTTCACTATGTACCTCACAAGTCATTAGGACTTATGCCTTCTGCATATTCTTGATTCTTTTCTCAAATAGGTGCTAGTGAATGATGGACATCCCAATTGTGCATATGTATATACAATTTTGCGGGCAGATCACTAGTTGTACCACTTTGTTGGACTTGATATGTGGATCATAGTGTGCTAAGCTTGAGTTTTGTTGGTGATTGAAAATTAGAACTAGTTGTATAGGACTTTTGTATCTATTATTTGAACCTAGTCTGCTTGGTTATGTGTTATTATGTTAGACTATAAATATTTTGTATCAACAATTCTAAGTTCGAATTCAATTTTTTCTAATGTAAATATTATGTAGATACAAAGTGTTAGTGATAGAATAGTAGTTTTGTAGCTCTAGTGGAATGATATATAGCAAAATGTAATAATGAGTTGAAATGAATGGTTATAGGTTGTTATATATTTTAATTGAATATTTTAGGGATGCGTAATTTTCTCTCAATTAATGTGAAATAATATTGGAGTAACACCTCAACCCGAATAGGTACCTCTCAGGCATGGTGCTACAGAGGTGGTACCTCACTATAGCGCCTCCCTGGGAGGTGTCTACTTTAGGCCGAGATGCTATTCTAATCTAAATTTAATAATTCATAACAAAACACGTAGCTCCAAAATTCAATTTAAGTAGTTCATGGCAACCCAAAACCATTTTATGCCAATTATCTATCGCATCCTACTGTATAATATTCCACATTAACACGAACTTCAAAACCACAAACTTATACATCTATCATTGATTATTTGATTTAAATCAATAAGCTAGTATAGCCTCATTAAACTTTTCATGTCACTATTTTGAAGCTTGTCTCAAACCATATAAAGATTTTCCTAGCTTAAACACCTTACGTTCCTATGTTTTAAACTTAATTCATTCATGTTGTTCCATATAAATTTCTTCATCTAAATTTTCATTTAAAAATGTGGTCTTAACATCCTTTGATGGATTATTAATTTATGAATAGTTGCTAATGCTAATAAAGTCTTGATAGTGGAGATTTCAGCAATAAAAGAGTAGGTATCACAATAGTCTATTCCTTTTTTATGTGTAAATCCTTTCGCTACTAACCTTGATTTATATTTATCTATTGATCCATCATTTTTTAATTTTTTTCTTGAAAATCCATTTACATCCTATTTGTTCACTACTGGAAGATAAACTAAATAAAATCCAAGTATTATTTGAATAATAAAATTATACTTTTTATTAATAGCTTCTTTCCGAAAGGTGCATCTATAGTAGATATTACTTCTTTATGAGTTTGAGGATTTCCTTTAATTAAAAATGTGATAATATTATCTCAAGGAGTTTTTTTTTTTTTTACCTTAGCTCTCTTTCTTCTTCTTAATTTCATAGATTTTCTTGGCTCATTCTCTAAATTTGTTAAACGAGTCACCTCTAGAATATACAATGTTTTGGTACACATTGCTCACTTGGAATTCTAGTTTTAAAAGGAAAAAATCCTCAAAATACATTACATCTCTCACCTCTGTAGTTGTATTATTAGAAATCCCACTAGTCCCAAAATTAATTACTAAAGATCTATTTGCACCACTATTTTGAGCTTATCCAATAAAAATAGCATCTACAGTTTTAGGACCTATTTTCTTTGTCTTACTTTTTTGGTATAGCTAGTTTAGCTAAACACCCCCACACTTTAAGAAAATTTAGTCCTAGAGCCCTCTTTTTCCATAATTCATGAGAGGTCATGAGAGGTTTCATCAATATTTCTAACAATCACACAATTAAGTTAAAACAAGAGACAAAATAGTCACAAAACAAGAAGATAATTAAATAGCTTCCCCTATAAGTTCTCATGAGCTCTAGAGTTTAACAATTGCATTAACCATATCCATTAAAGTTCTATTTTTTATTTTAGTGGCACCATTTGATTAGGGTGAATAGAGTTGTGGACTCATGTATTATACCATTCTTCTCACAAAATTTTGCCAACTCTCCTAATGAATATTCTCTTCCGCTTTCAGACCTAAGTATCTTACTGTATTTGTTTCTCGACCTCAAATTTACAAATTTCAAATTTACCAACAATCCTTAGTTTGATAAATGTAGCAATTAGAGAAATCATCTATAAAAGCCACAAATACTTATTTCCACCGCTAGTTAGGGATCTATTGAAATCAAATACATCACTATGAGTAAGTTCCAAGATACGTGAATTTCTATGGACTGATTGTTAGGGTCTTCTTGTTTGTTTTGCTTGTGCATATACTTCACACTTATAATCAACACTTTCTTTCGATTTTGGTATCAAGCTTAGATCCAAAAGTCTTTTTAAGTATTGTATTACTTACATATCCTAACCTTTCTTCCAAAAACACTAGATTCAATGTTAAGAATCATATTGGAATTATCATTAACATTATTTAGAACATTCAACTTAAACGAATCATCAATTACAAAATCTTTCTCAATAGAAACATTATTTCTAGTGATTAAATTTTGTTTGATTTCATAACTAATTTGTAACCACCTAGAACTATACAAGACCCACTAATTAAATTTCTTCCAACTTGAGGCGCATTCTGAACTCTATTAAAAGTATTATTTCCTAGTGTCAAGCTTTCTCTATTTGAGTTTTGATATGACTTAAATATTGATTTATCAAAACAAATGTGTATATTAGCTCTCGAATTGAGCCATGAATCATTGTTTTGATTAGTAAAGTTCACTAAATGAGGAATAGATTCTAACTTGATAGATGATTCTCCTTCAACCAACATATTTACTTGACTTCGTAGACTCTTAGATTTGAACATAGGGATGAATTTCTCAGTTTTCTTATAGTTACAATCCTTAGCCAAATGGTTTGTCCTTCCATGGATATAGCAAGCTCTTTCTTCCTTTTGTTTGTCTATATCACTCCTACCGTTTTGATTCTTTGGTTGGGTATATTATTATGGTATTGTATTTTCTCCAACTCTTTTTGTTATTCTTATCTCTAAGCTTGAATTTTTGTTTGATTGAAATTTCTTTTATTGTCTCCTAAAATTGACCTTGCCTTGTTTAACATTCATCTAATGTTGTTCCTCCCTTCTCAATGATTTAAAGCCTTGATTTAAGGTTAAAGTCAGTTGTCGATGCCTTCAATCTCTAGGAAAACTAGACCACAATAATTGGAGTTTATCAATCAAACATGAAACTTCATAATCTTCACTAAACTTTGACCCATTATTCGCAAAAGGCATTAACAAAATCTTGAAACTCATGAATTTGTTCATTAATGAATTTTTGCATCAATCATATTATATTAGTAAATGTAGTGACATTAAATCTTTGTATTCCCACATCAACAATCCCATATTCAACTTCTAGAGCATCTCAAAGCTCTTTAGCACTAGTTGTAGTATTATAGACATCGTAAAACCTTTCCACCAAGGCACTAAGGATACGTTAGCTATAATGGTAATCTTTTTGTTCAAGGGTATGCCAAGAATTTGACTCAACACTTTTGTTTATGGCAAAAATAAATCCAAAAACTATCAACCAATATCTAATCTAGTTTTGCCATCTCTTAAAGTTTCAAATCATTGAACGTTTTGGGCTTAACACTATTAGCGTCTTCAAGAGATGCTACTATTTTTTTTTCTTTAAAAGACAACGAAAAATTGATAAATCCTATAGGATAACAACAACAAAATTGATATCCATAACTTTAAAAATTTTAACAAACTTCCTAAAAAATTTTAAAATAATAAACCAATTAAAGAGAAGTACTATATATCAACAAGAATTCTTCTATTACAAAGATGATAGGAATTTTATTTAAAGCTACCAAACTTTTCTAATATATACACAAAATCTAAATTTTATCTTCTTTCTTCTTTAAACAAAATAACTAAAATTATTTCAGAGCATAAAATGGTTTAAGAATTATATTTTAACATGTGATTTATTTTTTTGGAAAGAAAATTAGTCATTGTAACTAAAGCCACCCAAGTAATATTGCAATAAACACATAAGATTCAAACAAAATATATACTATCAAAAACTATCAAGTGGTACAGTTCCTCAAACTAACGGAATGTGGTATAAGTCAAAGAGTGCGTTGGCAAATGAAAATTTTTTAGCAAGCATAAAGAAAGTGATTTTGAACTAATGGCCCCACTATGGTTAGCGCCCTTCCATTTTTATCAATTATTTGTTCTGCTTTAAATAGTTAAATGCCAACAGAACTTTTTTTCCATCCACTCACTTTGTACAACTCTCTATCCAAACACTGGTACAATACTGTTAGTGTGTCTAGTCTAGACTCTAGGGAGGATGCTGGTACAATACTATTATAGTGTTATTATGTCTAACCTAGACTCTAGAGACGATAAGGACAGAGGCAGCCATAGAAAATAGATGAGGTTTGATTGATTTTATAAACTCCTCAAAATATTTCATAAAATATTTAAAAATTTATAAAATGATAAAAAATATTTAATAATTTTTTTAAATTAAATTTATAAAATTTTTAAATTAAATTTATAAAATTTTAAAATAAAATTTTAAAATTTTACAATTTTTTTTTTAGAAAAAATAAGAAGACCCTAACATATTTTTAAAATTTTAATAACTTTTTTTATTTTTAATTATTTTAATAACAAGATTGTGATTGCTAATATCTTCTAAGTTCCAAAATTTTATTTTATTCAAATATTTTAACAACTTATTTAACAATAAAGATCTAATATTCTATAAACTTTAAAAATATATTATAAGATATAAGAACTTATAAAATATTTTAAATAAATTTAGCCAATCACCCTCTTAGTCTAATTATACAATCCCAAACGTTTGTCAATCATAGTGTTTGATGCGGCTGAAAGTCGCTGATAGTGAAGGAATAGTGTTTGGGATGAATTCGACCAGGGAGGTCGAGTGTTCAAAGCTATATTTCTCTTAAGCTCTTAGATTTGCAACTATAACACATGTTAGACTAGTCGAGATGCCCTCGATTAAGACATTCCAACACTCAAATTAGTTTTGATCGAGATATAGTAATCGAACAGAAGACTAAGAGTATTGAAGTTTTATAGCGTATTTGACATTATCTTAAGCGTGGTTGAGTATGAATTATTATAGCCTTCTCCAGGTGTGATTTGTCCATGGTGCCCCTATTAGGTGTACTGACCTTTGCCCTTGCTAGGGGATTGATAGTCATTTCATAACCAAATCCCAATACTATTTCAGGTAGCTGAATCTCCTGCTTATTTTCTAGGGTGAACAATACCTCCAGAGGTGCCTCCCTGCCAAAGGTGGTGGCAGGGTTGGTGGTAGCGACTGTACCAGTTGTCATGCTTCATTAATGTAGAGGCAAGCTGCCTAGCAGACTAATAAATACGGTGAGAATTCGAGTCAATGTCAGAGTAGTTCCTGAGATTGATATATGTCGATGAGACTTGACTGGTCGATTATGGATCCCTACCGAGTAAGATCAACCAGGTGATAGCCGTGGGCACTCTGGCCCAGACTTAATGCTTGGCCTGTTGGGCCATCCAAAGTTGTCCTGAGGTCGATACAAACCGACCATAGATCCCTGCTAAGTAAGGTCGATACAGGTCGACCAAATAATCCTTAATAGACGATCTGGCCTAAACTTAATATTAGGTCTATTTGGCCTACTGGGCTATCCCATATCATGAGTGCCCCCCAACTCGTGGTCCTGATCGAACTCATCGATGAGAAAGAGCAGAGAGTTACAACATTTAGCTACATTCAACTGGAATTTTTGAATCCTCGACCCGAGTTTTTAAATTACCAACTAGGGTTTGAGGCAGATTAGTTGCATTTAATACGCCTATTAATGCATAGAACACGAAACGTACTAGGACAAGCTATCATTATGACAATTACTCGAGTTTCCATGCTCGAATGCCTATAAATAATGGGATAACTGACTCCATTTATACTTTTGTTGCTGATACATCTGGTCGAATTATTGCCTTTGAAGTTCTCTAGCTTTTGTACACTTAGAATTTTCAAGATTTCCATTGTAAGTGCCTTTGTCTTTTTTGTTCTTTTCTATCTTTTCCTTTGTAAGAGCATTTCTTTCGGTTCAGATAGTGACGACACTAGGTCAGAGGGTATGGCCCATCAGGGGGAAACTGGGGGGGAAAGCACATCTCAAACCTCTCATGAAAATAACTCGAGTTCATCAATGAGCGATAGCTCTAGCTCGAGCAATTTCAGTAGCTAGAGTGATGTGAAAGTTATTTCAGAGGAAGATGCTGGCCCTAGTGATGTTCCTATAACCCAAGGTCAACTGTTCACCCCCGACTACTATACCGAGATAGCCTCTAAGATAACCCCCATTGACCTGATCCGTATTAGGGTAACGTACCATATCCCTGAAGAATATGAATTGATTGTGCCATGGACTCAGGGTAGGATGCATTGACCTCCTCGAGGGTGTACAACTATCTTCAAGAAGGGGTTGAAATGTGGCCTTAGATTTTCGCTCGCACAATCGATGGTCGACCTCTTACTAGTCCTAGAAGTTTGTATCACTTAGTTGTTCTTGAACTGTTTTGCCACTTTGTATAGTTTTTCCATGCTAATGCACTTATACAACCAACCCGCATCCTTTGCCAACTTCTCAAACTTATTCCATTTACCTATGTCCCGAACATCGGGTAGCACTGAAGAATCTGGTTTTTATTACCTAACTGCTCGACCCTGATGAAAATTTTTAGTGTCCCCTGCCTCTTCTTATGAGCAAGGGTGGAAAAAATACCTTTTTTATGTTCGGGGGCTGAGGGTTCTTGCCATTCCAAGGTGCTGGTGCAGAGGGCCTACAGAGATGCCCGAGAACCAAATACCTAGTTGGCCTAACACATTCATCAGGGATTTGATCGAATTTGGGCAAATGGAGGCCTCAGTTCTGATCAAAGAGAGGTGTTTGGTGTTGGCTGGCCTATCACCTGCCCAACTCGACCTGCCTACAAGCGATCAACTAGGTAGAGACTTTTTGTTGACAATTTTGATTGAACACTTTCTGTCTTTCTTGCTTGCTTATTTTGTTTGCATGTGTAGATTGTGAAGAAGTAATAGCCTAACGTCACAATGAATCCCAAGTTTGAGCTCTCAAGAGTGAGGAGCGTCATCGAGCTACTGCCGCTCGATGAAAAGGTGCTTCCATAGAATAGGCAGGCTCGACAAGATCAACGTCTGCATCGCTACCACCATAAATTGAGCAAATGCCTAAAACTCAATCTGCTCGTTGAGAGAAGCCCGTTCGCAATAGCCTTGCGGGTTAGGCTAAGAGGTAAATGGTCAAACAGGGAGGTTCGACACCAAAAATGATAATAGGAGTCAAAGGGAAATAGAAGGCCATGATAGGTTACAACCTGTTTGGCAAACCCAACGATGGCGCGCTGTTCTAGCTTTCCCAATTATCTCCTCCCCAACTAGCCACCGACCCAAATAAGGAGATAACTGACTCAATCTCCATCATCCAAAAAGGAACATCAGGCACTAAGGCTCTGAAGTGGATGATGTCAAGGCTATTCATAGCCGACTAATGAAAGTTGATGAGCCTTAGCCAGATTGGTACCAAGAAGGCATTGTCCTACTACTGTAATGTGGTAAGTATGAGATCGATAGTCTTAACCCCAATTTTCTTTTTATATATTGGCTTAAAGAATGACATTATTGTGTTTCAAATAGGATAGTTGGGCTACAATATGTACCATCGATCCGAGATGGCTATAGCTGCCAAAGAAGAATTGAAGGCGGGGTAAGGAGATAGAAACCCTCAAGGTACAACTTGAATCCTCCCAGCTCTAGATCAAGCAGCTGAAGAAGAAAATAGCTGATCTCTAGAAACAGCTCGACTCTAAGGATCAACAGTTGGTCCAAGCCATTGAGGATCAGAGCCGGATGGATAACATCATAAAGAAGGCCCAACTGGACCTATAAGTGAGCTACAGTTCTAGTCGAGCTTGAGGCCACGTAGAGATGACTAATGAAGCAAAATAGGCCTTCATACAATATCTCCTCGTGGTGCGGTGCGAGGCTGTTGAGCAATTTATCGTGAGCATGGCCTTTTAGGACACAAGCATGGTTGCATCCAATGATGATGCGCGTAAAGCATTCTATAAGGCCATAAAGTAGCTCAAGCACCTGGGCTATGCTTTTCAAGCTAAGGATA